>VYYI01000640.1:0-28048 GCA_021029175.1 Bilobella aurantiaca
CGTCTATCTTTTTTCTCTCTTTCATTTTCTTTCTCTTCTCCCATCTCACCCTGTGCTAAATTCAATTGGTTAGAACATTAGCTGTGTTCCTGCTGTATTGACTGTATTGTCAACTTTTAAATAAAATAAATATTACTCTTTAGCTTTACATATCTAAACCTCTTTAGAAAGTAAATCGAAGAGGTTACAATTAAGTAATTAAGTAAATAATGAAAAGCCAACCATCAACATCTAATCAAGATCACAAAGCTAAACGAATCTAAACTGTTCCCACAACATATTGTTTGCATTTTTTTCTTGCGAATGAAGTTTTCCTCTTCAAATCGCCGATATTTTGTAGCTGTGATTGGTATTACTGAAATTCATTGATTTGTTTTTATAATATTTACAGCAAAATAGTAATCAAGAGGTTTGTACCAAGAAGTAGGGCGTTTTAGAGTCATTTTCGTGTACACTTTTGTTTTTGTAAAAAAGTCATTAACACATCAAAAATCAGTTTAGATTACCACAAAAAAGTGATGAACTAGCACAAGCTCAAAAGTAACTATCGATTCTCAATACCCGAAAACGTGTATAGCTCACTATAATGTATTTACTGGGCCAAAAGCGTTGAAACCAAAATGATTTGACAAATCCTAATCTGTTCAGTTGTACGTCGGGCTTTCAAATTTCCATTTTATTCATAGTATCTTATTACGTAATTTACAATTTATTAATTTTTCTTACAATTAAAACAGCTACGTTTTATTTATGGTAGGACCAAATTCATTATTTTTTGTTTCCAAAATGTTATTTCAAGCTCCTAAATCGGACTCTAATATTGGGGGTAGAATTTTTCTCCATTTTCCTGACACATGAAGCACTCAACTCATTCAAATTCTGAGAAAATTATTCGTTCAGGAAAGCAAAAAAAGTATTAAAAAATGAGCAAAACCTGGATATGAAGAGGAATAACTGTAATTTCATTAAATAACAACTTAATCTTAATGGTTTCAGTTCCTAAAATTAGTTAATTTAACTGTTTCTTTAGTTCTTCTAGGAGATAATTACTCCCTCACAGGGCGCAGTGAAACATTTCCGGCCATCATAAAATAGTATGTTTAGTCACTGGAAGTCTTTTGTTCATAAGCAGTTCAGGGTCTGCATCTTCAGGGGAAGTTTTTTAAGCTTTAAGTTGTGTTACTATATTTTTTTACAACAAATTATGTATGTTAATCGCTGCTCATTAGTACAGAAATATTTGGGCCCTACCCGAATTCACAAACCCGAAGTATTTATCTATCGAGTTTACATTTAAAACAAAGGAGAGGTTTATATTATTTAGCAAATGAAGTTATGAAGCTGGTAATTGTTCATCGATACATACCTAGTTAGACGATTCTTTTGCAACTAATACTAAGCCTTGTAATTTTCTTGTTAATTAATTAAAAAAAAAAATTAAAACCCTTCTGAAGAAGTTGAGCAATTGCTGATTTGCTAAATGTGGTGGGTATGTGTAGGCTGGCAGTCTATGCAGCAGGCCTAGCTAGGTAAGATAGGTTGGAGAAGTAAGTGATAGATAAAATTTAAGATAAAATAGCAACCAACATCAGGCAAAGCTTATCTCAGCACTTTATACCATATAAACTCAAGTAAATGATGATTTTTTAGTAGACTTGCAAATACAAACTCTGGCTTTACTGTATTGATTGACTTCTTTCAATATGAACTTTTCAACTTTTACCTTACTTTGCTGTTTCTGCCTCCACTCCACAATGGTAAGTCGTCTTATAGTTACTATAATTTACAAAACATTCATCCCTCTTGACAAAAATTTGTGAACACTATAATTTACAACAACATAGCAAGTGGACAAATTATTGCCTGAAAGTAATTTTTGTCAGCTTGCTCCCTTTTTTTTATCATATTAATTGCCTGTGCCTGTGCGTAACGTTGGCACATACTTTTTTTAACTCTTAATCCTCGCTTCGCTCACCAACCTGGTTGGCGATTGATTATACCCAATAATTTCCATGAATAAGTTCAATACGAGAACAATTATTCCTTGCTCGATTTGACCTAGGTTGCTAGTTAACATTAAAGCTTAAAATTAGGTCAATTTACCTTAATAATGCATTTTAGGCAATGCAAACGCGTGTCCGGGTTAGCAAAGATCCCTAGAAATTCCATACTGGCTTTAACGTATCCGCGAACGTAGATATTACAAACTCACCGGCGTAAGGCAGTAGTTTCATTACTTTACAGATGTTGATGTTAAAAGAGGAAGTCGTTAAAATAGTGTTTTCTTTATAGAAGCATTACGGTTACAACAGGTGATAAGGATTCGGATGGTAACTCCGTGAATATCCCTAAATTGATGGATCTACTGACGGAAATAGCTGCATTAAGACCAAGTTCGGTGCCTGTTAATCGCTATATTTACTTGCATATTATTGTCGAAGGAAAATTCCTCTACGTAACTGATATAAATCAAATTATTATGGATGGAAATCGAAAATCGGTTAAACTAAATTGGAACACAAGAGCAACCTTCACGGCGGGAGAGGATGTAGGCAGACATGCATTTTACTTTTTGATTTTTTTAACAATTAGTTAGCTAACTTGGCTAATTGTTATTACTGTGCAGAAAAAAATAAATTACATCATGGACATTGGTGACGGAAGGAAAGCGTTTGGTGTATCTGCATATAAAAGCAGTGAAATGTCTACTTGGTAAAATAGATTTTTTGTTTTCTAAAATTTATTAAAAATAGGGTATTAATTATTGTGCTAATTAACACCACCTAGGCACAATGTTGTAAGTATAACTGAAATTCAAGCAAAATCATTTGACACCAAAGTCAACGAAATTCATGACCAACTTTGTCAAGTGAAAGAAATTTACCTTGGCGGACCTAGCTTTCAAGTTGTTGAGCACATGCTGCTCCATTGGAATGCTCTTACCGACCTAAACATTAAAAAAGACGGTTTGGTGGAACGTATAACCGGAAAGATTAAAAAGCGAACCAAGGTAACCATTGGGTTTCATACAATTGTTATTTCCAACTATTAAGTCTATTTTCGTATAGTCTAGATCTACTACGTTCACAATTTTATAGGGCAGAATTTGGGTTGTATGAATTCTTGTTTTTGTTTTTTATCATTCCGGTTGGTAGTAGTGAACAGTATTTAGAAATGACTCTTTGGTACATTGGTTAAGGCATAATAGCAGAAGTGTTATTACATATATTTCTAGGCATTATAATTTGAGTTTTATTTGAGTTGAGCAAGTTATTTGATACAAGATGGTAACACAGAGCGTATTTCATTTAGAGTGTGTATAATTTATTATGATATGTTTGTTTATTATTTAATTTATAAGATTTTTTCTTTGTCATATTCAAGGTTATTTTTATTCTTGTCTCTAAAAAATTGCAGCGGGATATACTAACCTACTGTGTACCAATTATTATAGGGGTTATAATATGTATTGGTGTTTCATCGTACATTTTGCATCTGGCTGTGTCTATCGTATACCTGACTAACACATAATGCCTTTTAGAAAATAAACAAGCAAAAATAAACTGGTTTGCTTTTGAGCACTGATTTCTAGAATATTTTACTTTTAGTACTGGCTTAAAAAAGTTGGAGTTGATGAAGCACTTTGCCAGGGAACGCTTCACTACAATGACAATGGCACAATGTAAGTTGATTTTATGATTCTTGTATTATAAGAGCGGCCGCATGCTTTAGTTAACACGACTTTGCTTTTCTGGTAGTACTTAAAATTTAGTTTAGGCCTAGTCAACCAAGCCAGGCCTAGGCCCGGGGCAATTCAATTATAATTTTGTTTTCTGTTCGCAATCGAGCTTGGTTGTACCCTTATTAGTTATTTTACATCTAACAACTTTCACTCTTCTCTCACAAAAAATTCTGTTCAGTTTATTGTAATTTATTGTTTAAATATTTTATATATTTTTTGAAGGGAATTTCATATTGACAATACCAACCCGGTGCTAGTTGTACAAAAAATAAGAAACATTGTACAAGATGTTTCCACCGATAAGTTACTACTTCGGTACAGCTCAGGGCTGTGCCTTTCAGTAACGGAAAAAAAGACTACTGAAATTGGTGCTATTGACATACCGGATCGGTTGCTTTTTGGCGTTAGTAAAGTTGAACTTGTACCAAAAAAGAAAAGTGTTGAACTTGTACCAAAAAAGAAAAGTGTTGTGGTTGGGTACATCATCTTTGAGTGGGTACAAACTGCTAATGGAACTTCATTTGTCGTAAGTTTGATTCAAATTTAACTTGGTATAGCAATTAGTATGAGGGAAGTAGTTAGTTTGGGCAATTAAAAAACAAAACATTCAAAATACCGATTGTCAAAATTCTTAATCCATTCTTTAATCGACGCCTTTCGTACAATTTTTGTTGAGATTTCGATAATAGTTATAACTTCCAAATGAGTGCCATGTTTGCATTTTCAAAACTTTTCTCTGTCTATATTTAATATTTAAATTTTATAAATTATTATTATAATTGATATATTAATCTTTTATAAATTATTAATTACAAATACGGCAATTCTTTTACTTATTACTTAGTTTTAATTCCAAGTTTTAGTTAATATTAATAAAGCCTCTAGTTAAATGCTGACTTGTTTCGAGAATCATTAACTTGTAACTGTATTATTTAGCATGCCATAAAATTGCCTTTGGAAGGTGACACAGTTTTCCTCAAAGCATCTATATACTTTGACAAGAATCAACTGAGCGGGTAAATTGCCTAACTTAGTTAGTTGTGTTTGGCTTGTTTGGATACTAATTAGGTTGTTACTAATTTTGAAAACAATAGCGTTGCAGTTATTCAAGGAAATAACAAGTGCAATGGCAATAGAAAGGAGTACCTTCAACATTTGTACGAGATTCTACAGAGTGAGATAGAAGGTGGAGTCTGTACGGTGGCAGCTTCTGGACCCTTGTCAGATGCAGAAGTGGACTACGACGGAAAGTACAAAATACCACTTGTCTTGAAAGTTGCAAAAGTTACTTGTCTTGGAAAGTACTCTTTCGAAATTCATTTCACAATGATATAGCACTTGTTTCTGTTAACAAATTTGTTGACGTATAAGCCTAAAATTTGTGGAAAATAAATATAAAATAATTAAAATTAAATATATATATAATATATTATTATATATAAATATAATATAATTAATTATAATTAAAGTTGTAAAGAATTAAAATTTCGAGTTTGAAATACCGCGCGTCCTAGTAGAACCTGCACAGCCAATTTTAAATTCCATAACGACCTTGCAAAATTGTTGGAAATATGAAGTGAAGCTCAATACTAGAAGTGGAGCTGAAATCGGCAAAAGCCAATGCAATCTTAGCCGTTTCAAAATAATGTTAGTAATTTCCCAACATAGTTTTGAATTTAAATAGATTGTTGATTAATTGACTGTGCAGGCTCTATTGAGACGCTCGGTATTATACGCTCTTTAATTATATTTTTTCTTCGTAAATCATGTTTTGCAAACATAAAAATGTAATTTTTTACAAATGTGCGAGCGAAATACTCGTTGCCCATGTGCAATAACGCGTTTCTAGTAGGTCTTGGAAAAGCACTCGCGACCCATAGTGCAGAAGCTGTAAGTGCTACGATAGTAGTCCATACAAATATATTTGGACGGTAATAGCGCAACCGCCCCGTTCTTGGACAGTGGTCGTTTATTTACAATTGTATTAAGACTTCAATTGCAACTTTGTGAGATAATCTTAGAAAATTACGATGCAGCGATTGAAGTGTTAAAATCGTTCCTTAAGCGACAACGGCCCAACGACGGAGTTGATATATTAGTGTATATAGACCAGACTCTGTTCTTTTCTAGTTCGACATGTGTAATTTTGAGAAAGTTTAGATATTTTACATTTCTAGCACAATGCAAAACGAAAAAAATCATACATTGAACTAGATAGCAAACCCGTCCTTACAAGGGTACCATTAACTGACCCCATACACATTCCTGAATTTCTATTTTGTAGAAGTGTTAAGTAGAGAAAATAGAAACTACTTCGCTCAGGATACTCAGTGAGAATTTTTTTTTGCGTTGAGTTGTGATGGGTCAGCGTTTTCACAAATGTCAAGGACAAGCAATTTTGTTTGCGGAGAAAACTGTGACCTTTAGATGGCTCACAAACAATTCGTTGTTAATTATTTACCAACACTAACAATAAGTAACTCTTAAAAAAACCTATATATACATCTTAACACCATTTTCACTTTTAAAGTTGCTTTTCTATTTCTTAAAGACATAACTTTGCTGTGAGAACGTTTTCTTCTCAAAATTTCTAGAACAAATATTGTCACTGCAAACGCGGCCAATACTACCAAGCAGTGTAATGGTGCCTCAATCCAAGGGTCAGACACTTTAAATAGAACCGGCAAATTTTCTTCCCAGGAACGTATCGCTTCATCTCTTTGATGTGGCAGTCTTGCAATAAATAAATGGTAGTTGTATAATTCCTGGAGTATGCCACTCTGTCCCAAACGCTGGAACACTCTGAACATAGAATCCTTAGCGTATAACGCAAAAGTGTAAATGTTGTTCTCCGACAAACGAGGTCCAGTGTTCACAGTGAAACATTTTATTCCACCTTCCTTTTCAATGCTTGACTTTAAGTCATGTGGGAAGTATGTACTATATGTAACATTGCATTGACCAAGTGCCTTTAAATTATCCGGATATTTGTAATACCATGATTCGAGTATAAGACTCTCGTTCAACTTTTCCATAATCTTACTTTGGTTGAACAAGTCTATAAGACTGTGATGGAACGAGTGATTTCCAATACCAATGAGCTTGTATCCAGAACTGATCAAATGTGAAAAGTATCTTAGTACCGTAAATGGTGGAAGAATTGTCATGCGACTCGTAACAAAGCATTCGTAAACGCAAGATACTATTAGTAGAAGTAGAATATATAGACAGTTTTGCTGGCGTACCTAGAACAACTTTGCTTAAGTAATATACACATTACACCAAACATATTTTGAATTAGTATTCCGAGTAGTATTGAACACATACACAAATTTAGCCATGTAGAGAGGTCAAACGGGGATACCCAGTATGTCCAATCTACCTTATTTCTGGGATACTCTCGTGTACAATACAGAAATGATTTTTGTATTATGTGTGTATTAATTTGCTCAACTTGTCGAGACGGCCTGTTTACTATATCCATACGCAAACCAAATTGAGCAAACCTTGCTGCTGTCATAAGCCCAATTGTTGTGTTGTAATGTGGAAATGTTGCATAAACAACGGGTGTTTCATTGGTTGGAAATACATAGTCTCCACTAAAATTTAATTTCTCTGCCATTATTTCAATAGCACCTTCTGCTACAAAGCAATACTTCTTTTTTTTAATAACATGAAATGGACAGCGCATGCTCTCAGAGTCTACTGATAATCTGCCTGACTCAATTTCAACGTCCAGTTGAGCTCGGTTAAATTGTAAATTCTTAGTATTCCATAAGTTGGCCAAGGCTTCAAGATTGGTTGTTAGACGAATTTCTTCCCAAATGCGCTTACAACTCGCGCAATATATATACTGCCTTACGGAACGTACATGATATAACACCAAATATGTTGTGAACAAAGCCGAATACAAATTGGTGTTGAATACATCTGGCCATTTCTCTAGGCATTTCAGACGATTCTTGGTGTGTACGAAGTTCAGAAAAAACTGCTGTATAGGGTGAAACTGCCTGGGTTTGAATACCTTTGCAAACCTCATCATATCGTAACAGTTTTGAAAATTTAGAAACATGTTAATTCCACATGTTTCTCTGTAGAAAAATTCCATCGAAGTGGCGATGGTGTGATTTTCTATAAAACTACTGAATCTGTACGTTGTCCAAGGGAGTTGATGAATTTGGTTTACATTAATCAACGAATTTTCATAGTCTATCGCTCGTGGCGGCAGTGGGCTTATGTGGTCATTAACAACCAAATTAAATGTACAGTAATGATATCCCTTCACAATCAACCTAAATGAATATATATTTGTGAATTGGCCCAACAAAACTAATATTAATAAAAACAATTGCCGCATTTTGTATATATTTGAAATACTTTTGGATTGGGGTATAACATTAATCACTAGACTCTTGTGCGCGCGCAATTTTTAATTTTTTATATTATTATTATTAGAATTATTATTATTAGAATTTTTATAGATTTGAAAGGAGTAAATTTATGAACAATATTTCTTATTCTGTTTGAAAAGGTCAGCTATGAATTGCCTTAGTGGAATTTTCTGTCGGTTCATATTTGATGTAGGAGTGCATCTAATATTAATGTAGAAAGCATGTTTTCTTCAGGCAGTAAATTAATTCTAGTTCGAGTAGATTCCTCAGTACATGCATAATTTAACTACCACTTGAATACCAAATGTGAAGTATTCTAATTAAATATACCTTCATAAGACGGTGAATCAAGCCGCGGAAGTAGAAAAAATAGTCACAAAACATTAGGTTATTTTATTAGATTTAAGTAATATACCTAATGTTATAAATAAATATAGAATTATTAAAAATTAATAGTAAGAAAACCAGAACTATTTGTGTAAAGGAAGCATCTGGGATCATCGCAACCATCTCAACAATTTGTTCCTTTTTTTAAAGTAAGGTTTTAATATTGTCATTTTGAGGTGAAAAAAAAAGTATTTTTTAGTAATTCTTAATAACAATTAACTATATTAATTAATTTTATGTAACTCCCAAACTATAGAATATATAAACTTGCTGAAAAATAGATGGCGTGATTTAAAGCAATTCCGCGAACACAAATTACGGTTTTTGGTATAATATAGAACAAATAACAAATAGTATCAAAGGTGAGCCTAAGGTTAACATAAATGTTAACATAGGGATTACTATAGTGTTAACATTAAGGTTACAAATATGGTTAGCATAGGGCTTATAGTGGTTAGCATAAGATTACTATTATAGATGAAAAATGCAGTCTGGTGTTGATTGCATCTTTTGTAAAACATTAACATTATTTGATAAGTAGCATAAGTAAAATGACTGTAACTATTATTTTTATACAGTGTTTCCCACGTCAAAAAATAAACCCCAAAAGAGTCGTTAATAGATATTTTTGAAATTTTTTAAACAATGGAGTGCTTATGTGTTTGTATAAGATTTTTTAAAAAGGTATTTAGATTTTTTCTTTCGGTACCATATTTCTCTCACTAATTTCCCTCCATGGTATAGCCTTCAACAAAATTTCATTATTAAGGTGTATCATTTTACGTGGGAAACACTGTATTACCTTTTTTTTACAAGTAATTAAAATTAATTGTTTCATGGTGGGTGAGTTCCTAAATAATATGTAAATCATTGCTGAAAATGACATGAATAAAATAAAAAACGCTGAAAGCGATACCTCATTACTAAATGATACCAAAAAATGTTGGCGGTGTTGGTTGTGTCTGTGGTTCTCCTCAAGCCAGCGTGAGAACGGGGGTTCAAATCCCCCGATCAGCCACCAAAAAAGTCTTTGCTGTTGGTTTTCCATTTAAAGGATTTGCCTTGCCACTGACTTTGTGTATGCCCTTATCTCTGTGATTAGGCATACTCAAACAAAGGATATGGGAATTACCACATTGATCTTTGTCAGAATTGAAAAGAATGCCCTCATTTGCATAGAGTCATCTGCGGTTATTAGGCAAAACCAACCACCATACCTCGTCAGGTTGGTGTCCTCGGCCTCTGGGAATTAGGCCCGTAAAACAGCGGAATGTTACGGATAGTTTATTGATTTCGCTTGATGACAACATCTAAGCCATTGGGCTCCATCCCTACCATATCCCTACCCTCTCCTTTTATGTTGACCATCCACTCTGTGGGAATGACAAATAACGCTCCTTTACCTTTAAATGGTTCCCAAAACCTACAACTTTGATTTTACGTGTTTTTGCTAGTGTTTATTTATCTATGGTGTGAAATATTTTTTCTACAAAACCCACTGCATTCTTTTCAATTGAATGCAAAATCAAACAATCAATATTCTCCAAATAATTCAATGTTAAGTTTTGAAAGAGACAACCGTTGCCACACAAAACGGTTTTATTTTTTAAGAGTTCCAGCTAAGTGAGCAAACGTGTGCCATTATCTACTTGAATTAGGAAGGAGCAAGGCTATGTAAAGCATGCATATTTAAAATTGACAATTTACTACCTGCCTCTATAATTAACCTGAATTTCACTTATGAACAAAGAGAGATAAAATTTCTAAGCAGAGCATGCAATTTTCATCGCTTGCTAGCTTATGTTCGCATATTGGAGCAAAAATTACATTCTCGAATACAGAAAACATACTTTTGTTTAACAAAAAAATGCTAATTTCTACAATAGTAGTAGTTGCCGCGTTGAATACTCTGTTTGGGGAAAGTCAGACTGTTCCAATGTTAACATCTTTACCAAACTCTCACAACTTTCTGCACTGTCAAATAGTGCTACTTCAAAATTTTAGTTGGGAATTTAATGCTAAAGCTGCAAGATGGTTAGACGAAGTTCAGCAGTATCCTCTAGTCAGACTTCAACTTTCAGTGTCAAATTTTACGTTGAGTGCGATGTCTTCTGCTCTCACATATGATTGGTTGCGAAGAAAGCAAATTTGTCATGTAGTACTGGCGCTTGACATGCCTTCGACATCATATTGTCAATCGGCCAAATGGATCGAATCACTATTAAATGCAGAGTTTTTGCAAATTATGGCTCCCAAATTTGGCCTACATACGTATCATGTATGGGCAACGTCGTACAAAAAATCGGAAGCTTTTATACAACCCCAACAACATTTAGCAAGTTGTATGTTTAAAGAGAGGACTCAGAATTTTTTAAAACATCTCCCAATTTTCGAGATGCGACTTCGTAAGGCAGAAACGGAGATAATCACAAAAGTTGTACATCCCTGTACGCAACAACTATCATACGCAAACAACTTTTCTCTAGCATTGACACATTTTTGGAGCAACTTGCGTTTGGTTCTTGATAGAGAAATACTTAAAGTCATACGATCAGCATGTGCAATGTCATGGCAATTCATGGACCAAAAAGGAAAAATTCTTTCTCTAGTTATTAAAAGTGGTAAAGAGTTTGAGACACAGTCACTTACACAAGAAAAAGTTCACTTGTACTCTAATGCAGTTTTGGAAATTTTGCAAGTTTTCCACTTTGATAACAAAGTTGTACGTACAAACTTGTTCAAAATTAGGTCAAAAAATGTATTTAGACAAAAACCAATTATTTCTGAAACAAGAATGTCTCCGCCAAGCTCCATTTTGTACGGAAACGTGTATGCGCTAGAAGGTGTTAGTTATAATTTTATAACTTGTAGTGGATGGCATTCGTACATGTCGTTTGAACCGTTCGCACGTCCATTTCCCGCTGACCTTTGGTTGTTGTTATTTTGTACAATGTTCGCCTCCACATTATTTGTGTATGTTGTTATACGTCGCCTCTTCTTAAAAGACCGTTGTCACTTCTTTGCAATTAAATTGCTAGTTGAGCAAAGTTTGTCTATTTCAAGCCATCTTGAAACTTCAAACGCTTTTCGAGTCTTTTTTGCTATTTTCCTGTTAATGTGCATCATTATCACAAACTTGTATCGCGGAGAGTTGACATCTGAGTTAACAATGCCTTTACAGCGCACAAAACTAAAAACTGTAAATGAATCTATTTCGAAATTCAGAATTTTGGTAGATTTCGCCAAAATTCCGACTTATTTGCGAAAAACACCAGAACAATTTACGCTAGAAGAAAAGTGGTGGTACATTAGCCTCCAAATTAAAGCGAAGAATTCCCTTGTACGAGAAATCCACGCAAGAATGACCGCAGAACATTCCTCTCAAGTTTACAATATTACTTTTTTAGAGTTGAAATTTTCCAAAATTTTGAAAAGTTTGACACCGATTTTGGAAAAGGAATTTTTTAAAGAACTGCTCAAGTGTAACGATACTATATTTATCGAAGAGAGGCATATTTTAGATAAAACATTTGTAAATATACTAAAGATGGGCACTGATACGGTTGAAGATATTTATTACGGAGAAGATAAGTATTTGATGCGTGAGACCTTCTGGGCGATTGAGGTCCTGCACTTTGATCGACTAAATTTTGTACACTACAGATTTCAAGGAATGTTTCAGTCTGGTATTTGGAATCGATTGTACGGTATCGCAAGAAATAATGCAAACAACATTAGTGCCATTGGTCAACACATGTTGAACCACTACAAGCATCGCTACAAGTATCCAAAAAAGGTTAATATACAAAGTGGACTGTTACTAGGTGCATTTACACTATACGCAGCTTCGGTGTTTTTATGCCTATTTGCTGGTTTATTGGAGCATGTTCTGGAATATTTTAGTATGATTTTACAAATGACTAAATATTCAATTATTACTTAAAAATATAGTGGTTCCCTTCTATATACCGCCACTAAAAGCGCATTTATTTCTTGATTATTTATATTCTCGCTCACTCGCTTCTTGTGAAATAAGCTTAAGTGAAATAAATTAATTTGATTTAGCGGAAGCAAAGCGAAAGCTACTTATGTTTTTGTCATTTCTTTTATCTCCGTCTGATAATCACAATTATCTCAAGAACTACCTAACTAGTCTCAAATCTGTTTACGAATAAATTTTCCTTGATATTCGGCCAAGATCAAGTTTATTTATGTTTCACCGGAAGTGACCCCTTTGGGGGTCAAAGGTCAAGCTCAAGAATAATGTTTTATGACAACGTGAAAATGTAATCCGGCTGCTGCACTGGATGAATCGAACCCATTTTTGAACTTGTCACGAGTATAATATTTATAATTTGAGCTATCCATCTTTTGGGCTGTGGCTCTTGCAGCGGGTTCTAGTGCCTGTGATACAAATATGGAATTTAACAAATGGTTAGGTTTTGAGTAGATACTGCAAAAACGCTATTGAGAATTTAGATATTTCAAAAATTCAAATAAGCGTGTTTCGTTTTACCTGTATAGTACGCCGGATACACGATTAATTTTCCCTAGATTTAGCAGAATTCGAAGTAATTAAGTGTGAACATTTTAAATATACAATTGAAAACTCGTTTATTAATTTGAAATAAATACATTACCGTACTTAATCATATCTTGGAATTAGCAACAGCCAATGACTACCAACTACCAATTTGTGTAAGAAAGATACAGAATTTAAACAATAGCAAATAATTGTGATGAACTGCAGCAGCTCTTTTTTTTTACTCAACTGGAGAAAATAAATTGTTGTTCAAAATTATTGGTTATAATCCGATGATGTCGTGGGTTGAAATCAATTATTTTAATAGTGAAACCTCTTTTGAAATATTTTTATTCAATATTCTTAGTACCGGGCGATCCAAATTTTGTGTACGTCAATAACATAGCTAACTATGCTTTAACCTTGTAATTAAGAAACTTTGAAAATTTATTATATTTATTTTAATTTTATTACAAGATTTCAGTGGTTTGGTAAGGGTAAGCGAAAATGCAATAATTGAAATGATTTGATTGAAAACGACACATGTCAGATGGTCTAATTACATTAATATAATTACCCTGAAAGAAGTTCCTTCCATGCTGCATGTGCAAGGAAGCGTTGCACCAAATTCCCAAATTCTAGACAGAAAGTCTAACCCCTTGAACATACTACAAGTTGACTGATTGATTAATTAATATGGATTCTAATTATTCTAAGCTATTGTCCTCTGATTTGGGAAAACGAGTACGATTGTGCTAGGTATAGATTCCCACAATGGTGCAAATTTGTATAATTTATTTTTGTCAAATTTGTAGTACAACCTGAACATTCCCTGTACCAAATTTTCTGCATTTGATATAAATTATGTAGAAATACGATTTCTCCTAAAGACAGATTTTTCTCAATAACTTATATAACGACTTTTTTAATTTTTTTGCACACTCGACTACTTGCTTAAGCTCACAGCTGTTATAGTCTTTGTACCGTATAGTAAACCAGTAGATACAATAGTGCTCAACAAACAAGTAACTTTTATAGACTAATAAAACTGCTAAGTTATAAGTTTTACGATTTTTAACTTTTCAATTCACTGCTAAATATTTACCCTTAGTCCGAGATTTAAACGTTGTAGTTCAAACTATAAGAAAATGGCACTTTTATTCAAAATTGTGTTCACTGCTATTGTGTTAACAACAACGTTGGTACAAGTCTACTCACGCGCTTCTAGTTGGTCTTGGAAGAATATTCGCGACCCTTCGTGTAGGGGCTGTCAATGCTACAACACACGTAGGGCTCTCGCCGTGAGGCCCTTGAAGTACCAGCTTGAGGTGCCGCATCGCCCGAACCTTGGAAGCAAAATGTACCTAACAGCATTGCTAATGACGCTAGGCAACGAGAAAGGCTTTG
This sequence comes from Bilobella aurantiaca, assembly GCA_021029175.1. Lineage (NCBI taxonomy): Eukaryota > Metazoa > Arthropoda > Collembola > Poduromorpha > Neanuridae > Bilobella > Bilobella aurantiaca. The sequence goes on from VYYI01000640.1 coordinate 14,450, forward strand.
CGACGGATGCTGAGTATCTCTCCTACTTTAAATATTATAACGTTGTTGTTAAGTTCGGGCGCAGACGAATTACAGTTTATCGGGGAGACGCTAAGGTCTCTATAAAAAGACACTGCAAGATTCTTAACAACGTGTTTATTTGTCCATATAAGGAGTTTGAGGTTAGTTGGTCTAACAAGCCCATTTTTGGACTTAGGTCCTTAATGATTGTAAATCTATATTATATATATATATATAAACATAAACCTCTACATCAATGACACTTGCTCAAATACCAGTTTATTTGGCTAGTCTGTTTCAGGCTATTTTTTTTCTAGTTAGAATTTTTTTGTAGAAATTTGTTTGTGTTACAAATACTCTTATGTACCTTAAAAATAGAAATTCTTGTTATTGAATTTTGGTTAGACTTTATGATTCAGGGCACAGTTTTTAGTACTCAAAAATATCTGCTTATTTTCTCAAAGTGATTGAAATAACTATTTTGAGAATAACTTAGGGTTTGAAAAAATTTAAGTGTAGAAAAAATTGATGTTTTAAATTCACGCCAAATTCTCCTCTAACACTCTATTAACCTGGGCTAGGCAGTGAATAGACTGCGCTTGAAGTAGAATGTAGGGTAGTGCTTTCTCTCCCATTTCTAAGTGTACCCTTAAAGATTTGAGATAGTTTGTCTAATTCAAACTCATTATTAGGGAGGTGTCTCGACATCCAAGATGAAGGACTTGGTGGATAAATACATTCAAGAGTGGAAGGGGACTTGGCGAAGTAAAATAGTATGGGCGGATTCCAAGGGGCACATTACCGTGTACTGCTTCCCTGGTGACCGCGGAGACAGTGCTTGGGCCCACTTTTCCCAAGACGCAAAAATTACTCCGGACAGGGAGAGAATAGTGCTAAAAGTTGTGCGTGGCATGGGATTTGATATCAAGAAGAAGGCTACTCCAAATATGCAGACAAATGGACTGGGGGGAAGAATGAAAATTGTCGCAGAAGTGACGAACCATGCGTCATTGGGTGCAAAAAACGCAAAAGCAACAGCACCGCAAGTAGAATGATGAAAGGTTGTTTGGAACCAGATTCACCTTTTATTACATGTTTAAGAGACGAGAGTTACAGTAATTATTACTTTCCTTGTATACCCGATCCCAGGTATAATAACCGGAGATATTTGCTAAATAATTTTTTTTTCAGTGACCTTTACTATTACTGTTTCAAATTTTGTGTATAAACATGAATAACGTGTGACTTGTGTTGATTATGGCTAACCCCCAATGTCAAAGAAACGATTGACTAATTGAAATTCATCATATCACAAATGTTTTTTTTTTCATTATATAAAATATAAATTTAGTGTAATTAGATGTAACGGTGATAAAATTGAAGATTAGAATATTAAAGTTGCATCAAACCATCATCTAAATATTGCAACAAACTTTAATGTGCTACAAAATCTACATTTCAATAACATTTGTCATTGACATTTAATTTTATATTTAAACTTAATTTTGACGATTGACTCGCGAGTCGAAAATCCGACAAGTTCAATGTTGTTTTCGAATAATATAATGGAGACTATGCATAAGTGCAACCAGTGGAAACGTAAATAACTTAAAGCCTTTATCGGCAAAAAGGGATACCTCATATTGCCCAATAAATTACCCTTAAATAGTTATATTAGTTTAGTGTTTTTGGAAATATGACCGCTTAAATTTGAAATAGGTAAAGATTTTCTTCTCAATGAAAAGTCGGCAGATTTAATTATATCACAAAAAAATATTTACCGCACTTGTCACACACTTTGTGGCATTAAAAATTAATTGTAAATCGTTTTATTCGTGAAAACAACGAACTAGCCAACGAGACCAGTCCAAGGACAGGAGGATCAGGAAATTTAAATGTGCATGAGGTGCATTAGTTGCAATTAAATTGATCATGAATTAACTATAAAGTGCAGTTACTCATCATTAATTCCTTTTTTAGAAAAGGACACATGGCCTAAATGCATTAACTTAATTACTCTTGAACAACTTCCAATGCAACAAGGGCTAATGTTGGTTAGCAGTTAATACTGTGGTTCTGTATAATGTAATGTTAAATTTGTATAATATTTGGATAAATTTGACACAACCTGTCAGTCCATTCCCTGTACCCAATTTTCTCCAGTTAAAATCTAAATAATTATATAGAAAAACAGACTTCCTAAACCATAATTTTCTTTAATAACTTTCTTCAATTAAAACATAGTTATTTTTGTAGCAGGATTGACTACTTGCTCAAACTGCAAAATAAATAATTTACCGTGCATAACATCAGGAATTATTCGTCTGTAACGTATTATAATCTTATTGAAATTTATAGAGCTTGTTGAATTCTTTAGAAATCAAAACTTTTAGTTTAGAACAAAACAAAAGCTTTCCCATTTATTTCAAATTTTTGAATATAGTGAGTAAAACGGTATTTTCATGCACACGCAATACCGAGTTTTAAAATAAAGCGGGGTTAAAAAACATAGACATAGGTATTTTTTCAAAAGTGCGTTTAACATATAACATATAACTATAAAAGTACTGGTTGAACAGGTGCTCTCACGTTGGTCTTGGAAAAAAATTCGTGACCCTTTGTGCGAAGGCTGCGAATCGACTCGCGATGGCCTCTTGTAGTGAGGCCCTTGAAGGGCCTGCTTAAAGTACCTTATCCTCCCATCCTGGCAAGTAAAATGATTATAACAGCACTACCAATGACGTTGAGAAACGAGAATGGTTTTTGCGACAAATGCCGAGTACCTCTTGTACTTCAAGTACTGTAACGTTGTTGCCAAATTCGAGCACTGAGGAATAACCATTAATTTGGGAGACGTCAAAGTCTCTATGAGAAGGACAGTTTTAAACAAATTTCGGGAAAATTTCGGTTCCGTGGAAGTACTCAGAATTTAATGACACTATTTTCTACACTCAAGTATTTGGTCTCAAGTGTTTGAGTTTTTTGAAATCAAAACCTGGGATCATTATGATACATTAAAAAAAGATAATTTTTGAAAATAGTGATAATTCCCACTATTCAAAATTTTGGAAAACCTTTTTTGCAAATTAAAATTTTAAAAGCCTTATAGGATTTTACACGTAAATTTTGCTGTTTTACACATTTGAGTTGGCAGAGGGGACCCCGTATTAAATAACACTTAGGCATTGATAAAGAAAATGTTATTCAGTTTTTGATAGTTGACTGTTTCTGCCTTTTTCGTCTGCAATTGCAACTGTGACCTACTATGACCTATACGAAAGCAATTAGCGTTCAAGCTATTTGGGAAAGCACTTACAAGAGTACAAGAGTAGGGAAAGTTAACACAAGATATTATTAACTAATTAGGAATAGCAATTAATTGCATTTAATACGAGTACCAGCGCTTATTACTAGTCTGCGGTACACATTCACTAATTAGGTGAGTTGGAGATCACAAAAAGCTGTGAAAGCGGTTAGAGCCAAAAGTGAGCGTAAAGTACAATTTTTTCCATGGAAATTAGCTTAAACAATCATAAAATATTATCATGTCATGGAGATGATGAAAAACAGAATTGCTGTGACCCCTTAGGGATGCAATGAAAATTTCATGCGTCAACACCTACAAAACAATGTTTAGAGAATGATACTCAAAAACAAAATACTTAATACTACAAGTTAATAATATCTTGTGTTAGCTTTTCCTACTGAATATTAAAAACTTTAAAAACTGATTTTCAAGGTTGTCTCTAAAAGGCTCTTCATCGTTGAAGAAACAAGTGTTTCTCCCCTTCTATAAATGACGCCATCACCCTCTACAGTGATGTTCTACCGTTCGAATTGGTTTTTTTCGCAATGACGCTGAAACTCGTGATGGCAGTTCATTTCGTTGCTCTAATCTGTTCGAAATGACGCTAGTTCTCAGAGCTGTTGGCGCAGTCAAGCTTGTTGTGTAGATTTTGATGAACAGCGTTTTTAACAAAATAAAAATAAAAATTCAACGAAAATTGTTGGTGTAGAACAAGGTACCTTGTTGGTTCCCTAAGTGTACTTTTGTAAGTGCTTTCCCAAATAGCTTGAAACCTAATTGCTTTAGTATAGGTCAAAGTAGGTCACAGTTGCAATTCCAGATGAAAAAGGCAACTATAAAAAAGTAAATAACATTTTGTTTATCAATACCTGAGTAAGTGACTAATAATGACATCTTTTCTTCGCGTCAATCAATACCAATTTTCCGTGAATTTCAAGATTCATCATAAACTTTAGGAAAACATTAACAAAAACATGTACTATAAACATGTTAACAACAACAACGTTTCAATACGCCAACTGTTGGAATTTGCTTGAAAATATTTTAAACTAAAAAATAAATTTTTCTATGTATTCCAACAAAATTAATTTGAAAACTACCTCTTTTGGTTTGAAAGCATGGTAAAATTCAAGACACATTAAATCAAGTCAATAATGTCGTCTACAGCAGAGAGAGGAATGGGTCCCTGCTTAGTAGGGTTACCCTGTAGGGACCCTTACCCTATAGGGTCTTGGGAGGGAGGGTCGAGCTTTGAATAGGGCAGAGTAGGGTAAGGGTAGACAAATTTGGCGAGCAGTAGGGTACAGGGAGGTAAGGTTAAAGTTGAAAAGGGTACATGGTACCCTACAAAAACCCTACTACTAGATTTTGGCAGTCGCAAGTTTCGTAAATGTATTTAACAGTATTATTTGCAAGAATTTTTTTTCATGTGGGTAAATAATCATTATTGTTTCACTTATCAATGATATTTTGATTATTAGTTGAGTTTTTAATTTTTTTTGATGCTCTTTGACATTCGCCTATAGCCCTGGTCAATGCTTGTGTGTGCTAGTGAGTGAGGGAGGGTGGTCTCAGTCTATCAATTGACTAGGAATGTCCGAGGTCTGAAGCTAATGGGGTTTCTGCTGGGCAATGAACGTGGGGTTGACCACCGAGGAGCCTCTTGCTTAGGCAGAGGCTGAGCACCACCTTACGCATACAAACCCATGTTCAGCCTCCAAGGCCGCAACTTTCCAGGCCTCCACTCACCACTACCACACCACCACTTTTTTACTGTGCTGGTGCCGGGATTAGATCTCGGCAGTTACCCAAGTTAGGAAAAGGGTCCTAACCCCCCGGACTACGGGCCTTGGGCTTTCTATTTATTCTAACAAAATTGATTTCAAATTTACTGCTTTTGGTTTGAAAGCATGGTAAAATTCAAGACACATTAAATCAAGTCCATAGTGTCATCTACAAGCGGAATAAGCACTACTTTAATCGATTAGTATATTTTTCTCTTTTCTCTATTGCACTATCGCGTACGATTATCTTGGAGCATGCATACTAACCTTACGTAATTGTGGCAACTTAATTTCTAGAAACAACAATTAAGTCATCCACTTTAGTTTCAGTGAGCTTCTGATGTGCTCTGTTTGTCTCCGAGGCTAATCGATGATATTTAAATTTCGGAAAATTAAATGTGTGCTGCACTAAAAGCAAGAAACTTAAGCAAAACGCTTAAGCAGTCTTAGGTATTTTAATTTTCGTTAGGAGTAGAATTGCTGCTTTTGGTACTTTGCAAATAAAACTTTACATTTCTTGGTGACATCATCACAAACATTACTATATAAACGTAAGGGAATGATGTGTCTTTACCAGACTACAAAATTACTCCAACTTTACTTTACACTTATTTTCAAAATGAGACTCTCTATTTTACTTTGTCTTCTTTGCCTGCACACCGCAATGGTAAGTTTTGCATGTGTTTTACAGAGTTGAATTTGCATCTGTTGTGTTTTTTTAATTAGTAATTATTTTATGGTTACTTTAGTATTTACATGTTGGTCTCACAAGGTTTCACATAAAAATCAACACGAACTTCTTCTAACAAAATTACATTATTGCTTTTTTAGGCGGTGCGAGCGCGTATCCGAGTTTACAAACATTTTTGGGATAAGAAGAATTATTTTGATGTATCGGCCGACGTAGATATATCGAAGAATCCGGCGTAAGTACCGCACAAAAGTGTGTTTAAGGCAGTTAAATTTTTAAAAACAAATTTTTTTTTTGCTTTATAGAACTATTACGGTGACCACAGATGACAAGGATCTGGAAAACAAAGCAGTCGACTTCGAGAGATTGTGTACACTGTTGCAGGAAATATATGCCTTGAGACCAAGTTCCGTTCCCAGCAGCAGCTACATCTACTTACGAGTTGTTCTTGGCGATGAAAAAATATGCGTAACTGATATTGAGAAGATCCAAGTTGATGGAAACAAAAAGTCGGTTCAAATTATTTGGAAAGAAACAGCGCAATTCCTGGCGAAAAAAATTGTAAGTTCTTGTTTTCAAACCAAACAAGACTGTAGGCCGCCTGCATGTTCTAAGGCGGGCTTGTTTGGGTAATCTGAACATTCGTCATCGATTTTTCAATAGAAAGCGGGTGCCGGTGCGCCGTATTCTCTTGGAAAAATTTGTTAAAGTAAAACACGGGGAATTCCATACCATGATTTCACGTGCAAAAGCCTTTTTAAGGAGGCCAACCTCTTTATCATTGCTCTTGTAACGCACTCTACCGTTTTTTGACATGCAAGAATTAAAAGTGGCGTAAGCAGGATAAAAAATAATGGCAAGATTAAAAACCCCAGGTTCGCACTTCAGTCGTAGAGTTTAGCACCTCAAATATTTTATAACAAAAAAAAATTTAAGGAGTAGAGCGTCTTGGGTCTTGAAAATATCGTTAAGATAAGCCAAACACACCCGACATACGACAGCGGTATAAAATTAAAATCCACCTGTGCAACGATTTTCATAATTATGATCGAGTTTTATTTTAATTAAATGCTAACCTAAATTTCATAATCACATTTTCCAGGAAAAAGCAAACTATCTCATGGACATTGGTGACGGTGATCCACTTGTTGGAGTGCTTGCTGAAGAAGGCGATGAAGGGTCGATATGGTAAGTTTAAAGGATCTTGTTGTCAAATTAAAATTTTTTTTGAAATGAATTGTTAAATAAACAAAGCTGCATTATACATCAACATCTGTTTACATGGTCAATGGAAATTGTGATATGTTTTTATCATGGGTATTTTCATTTTGCAGGCCTGACGATGTGAAAATAGACGCATTTCAAGCAAAGGCATTTGGAACCACTGTCAAGGCAATTCGTGACCGAGTCATTCAAGCTAAACAAGTTTACCTCGGGGGACCATGCCGTCTTCAATATGTTGATCTCAAGGTTCTTAACTGGACTGCAATTAACGACATTCAACTTCAAAGAAGTGACGCTATGTTACTGCATTTAACGGGGGAGTCCGACCAGCGGAAATTGGTGAATATATAATAAAAAGGATTTGTATTAGATTATTTGACAAAAGAAACCTAAGACTAAGAAAACAGACTAAAAAAGTCTAAGAACTAGAGTAGACTCAAAATTAAACCAAAGAGGCTAAGTAAAAAGCAACGTTTTGTTTTAGTGCTGGATGAAAATGGCTGGAGACGAATCAATCCTGTACAAGGGAAAGCATCAACAGAATGAAAATGGAAAAATGTAAGTTAATTATACTATACACAAACTTAGCGTGCACGAGGATACACTTAATGTGACAAAAGATATTAAATGCGAAACATTTTTCTAAAGGGAATTTCATATCTCTGACCTTACAAACCCGATATTGGAGGTACAAAAAATTCGGAACTGTGCACAGGATATTTCCGTTGGCAAAACTGCAATGGCTTATAAGTTAGGGCTCTGCCTTTCGGTATCGGAGAAGAAGTCAACAATAGAAGGTGCCATCGCCGTACCAGATCAACTAATTTTGGGTTTAACCGGAGTTGAAATGGTTAAAAATATTGTTGTGGTGAGCTTTGATAGTCTGGAAAATGCCGATGGAAGTTCTCATCTGGTAAGTTCATAGTTCCATGTCAAAACCGAGAAACCTAAACCGAGAAAACCAAAACCGAGAACGACCAAAACCGAGAAAACCTAAACCGAGAACAACCAAAACCGGGAACGGCCATAAGAATAACACGGGCTTTCTCGGTTTAGGTTTTCTCGGTTTTATTTGTTCTCGGCTTTCTCGGTTTAGGTTTCTCGGTTTTGTTTTCTCGGTATTGACCTGCTACCAAGTTTATTTAGTAAAGCTAAACATGGCAAAGTACTTTACCAATAAATTTTGTATACTAAAACCATACTAATTTTTATTAGCATGCTGTAAAGTTGAAGTCGGGCCAACTCCCCGTGTTCCTCACTGCAAACATATATTTTGATTCGGACAAGTTGAAAGGGTAAGTTGCATATACAGTTAAGCCAATTGGGATACAATGATTGAGGCTAGAATTTGAAAGTAGTGCAAAGTTGACACCCTATTCTGCTTCTGGGCACCCATGCTTAACTCAAAAGTAGTAGAATGTTGGAGGGTGGTTTGGTACAGACTATTTTTCTACTTCCAAAACCTCCCATTTCTAAACTAAAGCCTTGAGTTTAAAGTTTCAAAAATAACTTTTTTTAATTGAAAACTTGTACTGGTATATTGAAACTTTATAAGAACAAGTAGTTTTATGTTTATACAAAGTAATTATATGATCGTTGCAATAGTGTTGCGGTTGTACAAGACAATAAGCAGGGTGATAGCAGACTGAACTACTTTCAAAATGTGTACGAGACTCTACAGAAGGCACTGAAGAGCGGCGTTTGTGCGGTGGAGGTGTCTACACCGTTAGTAAATGTGGATGTCGTTTACAACGGAAATTATGCTACACCGCTGACTTTGACCGCTGTGAGAATCGGTGACATCGGACCGTACTCTTTTGAAATTGAATTCACTGTCTAACATTGTTTTTGATGTCAAAACATTTTGTTTATAAAATAAACACAACTATGTTTACATTACTTTGTTTAGTTTATTTTGGAAAAAGACCTTGTAATGGACCGTCTCGACCATATATAGCAAATTATATGGTGTGGCGTCGTTGCTTTAAGGATGAGTAGAAGCGCCACGGTGTGACGCTCCTACCCATCATATTGACAATTTGCAACTCAAATTGCCAAACCACTATCGTCTCAGCCCTACAACTGTCCATGGACATGACCATGGACATACGGTACCCAACCCCCTCCAACTCCACCGTACAAAACCTCCTGGAATGAACAAACTCGTGGTCACTCGCTCTCCCTTCCTTCGGTGGAACACTTCTCCAGCATTCTCCAGGATCTACGCCCGACCGGAAGTGACCTCTACCTCGCCGAGCAGTGTCCCTTTTTGACATTAAGCCATTAGAGAACCAGTACCCTTAAGTACCCTACTACCTATTAGCCCTAGCCATCTCTAAGTGTGGTAAAGTATCGACAATACCAATATTTAATTCATATATATCCCATGAAACAATTTGGAATAGCTAATCGTCATGATTACATAATTCTAAAGTAATATCATGATCATGCTATAATCCGAATAAAATAATGACGTAATTTCTAAAATATAATACTTTTGTAGTTTCCATGACGTAATACCAGTGTCATAATATTGTTCTTAGCGGACGTTGTAAAAATTACTTTAGAATGATGTCACCTTTATGTTCTAAAAAAGATATCATAATTACGGAAGAGAAATTCTCAAAAAATTATGTCAGCATAGTGCTTGTTCGATCAGCTGTTAAAGTTAAACAAGTTAAAAGTTACATAATAATTAAATATTTAACCAAATTGTGACTTCGATTTCACTCTCTTGTTAATCAAATTAACTTTAACTGTGTTTGAGCTTAACTTTTGATTCGTAGTGTTGTAATTGGGTGGTAAACTAAATGCGTGCAACAAGTAATTTGTTAGCGAGAATCCTGGAATCAACATGAGTTGATGCAAAGTTTTAACTCGTCCAACACTCTAAACAATAGATTGGTAGTAACTTGATTAATTCATTTGTTTAATTTATATTATTTTAATTTATCTTGATGTAGAAGTGATGTACGATCTCAGTTTATAACAATCTCAAAGTAAATTGTAACGCAAGGATGTTTAACTCATGACTTTGAATAAGGACCCCTATTTATACTAGAGTTTCAACAACTTCAGCAATAGTAAAGTGGTGAACTTGAAAGACGGAGGAAAAGGTGTGCAGAGGATCGATTCTCACTCCGTGTAACTTTTTTTTGTAGTTTTAGTACGACTACAGTGACATCATTTTTATGTAATTCCTGATACATAATCATGATGTAACAAAAGTAAGTCATGACTTAGTCACCTCCTGTTTCACAGAGCTACATCATGATGACATTCGAATGTCATTACCATTACAAACTTATTACTCTAAATTGTTTCATGGGATGACATATTTGTTCTTCGATTTACGACGCTATTAAACGTCGTACGTCCCTTAACGTTGTGTGCCTTTCATCGTCTTTCATTTCGGTCGCTTAACGACCAAGCATACGTTCATTTTGGGTGAAAGAGCCCGGTAAAAAGGCCCATAATGGGCAATAGGCACCATTTGTCACATGTATTGTGAACCAGTCAAACTGATGATATTCCTTTACATTTTTTGTTTGTAAATTTTAGCTTTTTGAAAATCTTGCAGATTGCATTCTGAATATCTTTACAAAAAAATTTTAAGATGGCATATGGGACTTAACACAGGAAAACAAGCGGCTCAAAGAGGATTTTTTAACCCAGTCGAAGCAATAAATGTAAAATTTACTTCATATTAAGCCCTGCCACATAGGTACAATTTATTAATTAAAGTTTACAAGTGTGTTACTTGACTTTAAATTTGGAAATTATATTGACTAATTTATCTTTATTTGCCAGTTTAAAAGTAAGGATTATAATTTTACGTATATGATTACATATGTAGTATTTACATTTTACTTATGATGAAAAAGCTGACCTATAATGCAACTGAACACAGTGCATCAAATCCAATTAATGCCATTTTCGACAAAACTTCGTAAATATCGCTTTGCATTTCTAATAAAATTAAACATTTATTACCGCTATCGCATTGGAGACGTTGTGCGAGCGAACCCACCTTAGCTAAATACAACTTAAATTACCCAGCTTTTCATTTTTTGGGAAAATAGAAAGTTCAACAAACTCGAATCGAGCTTCATCAGAAAGATATTCTGACCCAAGTCCCAACTGGAATTTCTAATTTCAAAAGTGAAAATGAAGGTATTAGAAAACGGACTGGGGGCAACGTTCTCTGCAAAAACCGACTCGAATATTTGAAACATAACAAGGCCAGAAGACATTTGCGTTGGCGTTTAGGGATGGAAGTATTCAAGGAATCTAATCCATCTTGAAAAATAATGTTTTTGGTTACTCTTCTAAACTGAGTTGAAATATTAAGATTAAGACTATAACCACTATAGCAATATAAAGACTATAACCACTATAGCAATATAGTGTTAAATTAAGGTCAATCACTTATTTAAATAAATCAGTTGAACTACTAAAAGTGCTAAAATTCAATTCATTTAAATTGATCATACTTTAAATCTATTTAAAGTATATGAACACTAACTTTCTTTTGAGAATTTTAAGAGTCAGCAAAGAACTCTAATAACGACGAATGAACGGCGAGTTCTAATTGAATTTGTTTCAACAATAAAATAATTATGTTCTGCTGTAATTAATTTTATCTAGGACTGCGTACCAGACACTTCCTAGGATTCCTTACATGTTTTAAAAATTCCATTCATAGCGGGATGCCTCCATATTTCTAATTCTAATCACCACATTAGCTCATTAGATTTTGTCATCATGTGGCCACAAAAAATCCGCCCCATTCCGCTATTTTACGGGCCTAAAGCGCAAAGCGAGTACACTAACCTTACGTGAGGTTTGGTTTTCGCCTGATAACCTCAAATGACTCTATGCAAATGAGGGTAATCTTCTCAGTTCTGACAAACACCATGGGGAGACCTATCGGGTAATTTTCATATCCTCTGACTTTATTCTAATCTCGCAGATAGTGACATACACAAGGTGAGAGGCAAGGGAATTCTTTGAGGACAAAGCCAACACCAACTCAACAATTTTTTTTGGCTGATCTGGGGATTTGAACCCCCGCTATGTTGCTGACTAGTTGAGAAAGACTGAAACTCTAACGACTAAGATAACCCCGCCAACTTATGAAGCATATAGAAGCGTACCAGTTTTATTTTGTTTGCATTTCAACCAACAAACCATTTGGTTTTTCAACTTTTTTGTTGTTGTCATTTTGGTTATTCTTTAGATAAATCAAAAGTAGCAACTTTAGTTGTACGGTAACATTCTCGAATGGTTTACCAGTTTGTAGATTCTTGAAAATAATAAAATTACAATGTTACAAGTTTGTGTAACTTCTGAGTTACCAATAAAAAAATATGTAATAGAATTATTGGAAATATTGGAATAGAAAGTTGTTTAACAGTTGTTTGCATTGTAATTTTTGTTCTCTTTGTTTGGTTTAATTGATGTTGTAGCTTTCATTAATTTGTTCTGAATTTTACTACAAATAATTAATGAGTATTTATTAAGTTAGCGCATGCTCGGCGTGAGTCTCACTATCCTAATAAATAGGTAGTGAGCTCCCTCTTACAAACATACATTTATTAAGTATTAATTAAATTAATTATAATAACACGGACAACTTCAAACCTAAAAAGTATACTTTAAATGAATATTGACTACCTACTTCAAAAATTAGAACGTTTTAAAAATTGCATTATAAATAAATTCATGAGCTCTCAAGCGATTAGTGACTAAATTGTTAATGTTTTTTCTCTGAATTAATTATAAACGTAAATTCTATGCTATTTTCAACTCTGCATACTTCTGTTGCCAGTTTAGAGTAAACGAATAAAAAACTTGACAAATAACTTAACAATTATCAACTTAAAGCAATGAAGTTAGTTGAAGTGCTCACTTTTGTAATATTTACTACACCATATTTGGGAAAGAGCGATTTTCTCGAATGCAACGACCCTTGTTTCTTTTATTTTGTCTTTATTGGGCAACGTATTACGACAGCGGGAGACTTCATGGACACAATACAAAGGCAAACTATTCCTATATTACCCGTATTTACAACATTCATCGACCCTAAAAGTCATAAAAACGAGCATAAGCTAAGACAACCAAAGTACAAACTTGGTCGTATGATTTTCTTCTTTCAAGGAGACCAGGCAGGCTTCAACGTATTGTACAATAACTTTGACACCATGGAAATACGCAACAATTACAACATTCACTTCATTGTCTGTTCTAAAGAACTCGCTATGTTAGAAATGATGTCAGGCCTTTTCACTGCACAATTGCACGGAACTTTGTTTCGGATTTTGATTGCAAACACAAAGCAAGCATACAAAACAAGAACAGACATGTACAATATAGGGTACGAAGGTTATCTTCCCATAACAACTGACAGGTAAATATCCTGCAACTATTGGCTAAGCAAATTAAAAAACTCGAACGTTTAAATAGAGCAAAACTAGCAATTTCAAAAGTATTTTGTAGTTTTAAATTCAATGATGTAAACGTTACATATAAATAGACAAATTTACTAAGCGCCAAAATATATGTTCAAACTCGGGATTGCACCTTGCTTT
>VYYI01000641.1:0-28046 GCA_021029175.1 Bilobella aurantiaca
TGCGTTCGCTACGACTCGCACAAAAAGAACTGGATCTACTTACACAGGGATCGATCTCAGGAACAGTTTGGTAAGTGAAACAACGCAACTGCAACAATACGGTGATACCAGTGATGCCAATGTTTCTACAACTATTATATGCTATTTTGTGACAATTCTGAGAGAGCGATAGCTCAAGTTAACTTTTGTTTACTAATAATTTCAGAACGACTGCATCACAATAGGAGTTATACCAAATCGACAAAGTCACGTAACACTGGAGGACGGAAATCAAGGAAGAAGACGACTTCACAGACGAGTAACAACGACTCCGCACTCCAGTCCTCCGGCTCCAGTGTCTCCTCCACTCCTGGAACCACTCCCAAACAAGTCAACACCAGTTCATCGGAGCACACTCCCTTAGCACAAGTCACAACGTGTTCGCCCCCAACCCCTTCAACAAAACCACCAACTACGCCATTCTCCAAAACAACGTCTCCCACGGTCCACTTCACTCTCCCCAGTTGGACTCCAAATGGCCACGAAAGTGGACTACCACCTACTCAGCACAGTCTTCCAAATGTCACGCCGCCTGGAGTCTCAAGTTTTACAACAATGTCCACCAACGGTGGTGGGGCACCCCCGCCAGCTCAGAATTCAGCTCCACCAAAACCACAGACTTTGGACTCTCCCGCCGGCATTTCTTCCACCGCTCAAACGCCATCAACCAATTGCACAACGCCAAGTTTACAACAGCAGAGGTAAGTTTTTGTTAGAGTAACAGTGTAACATGTATTGAAATTTTTATTTTGTTCTAACAGTTTTATACTAAACAACATCTTTCGACTTCCAAACTTAAAATTACCGGACAATGTGAGGTTTATGCGACTCCAGACGGCGCCAGCTGGACAAGTTCAGCAGTTGAATCAACTGAGACTGCCGCAGCAAAGGATTGTGCTGCGACCAGCATTTCCTGGATACGTTCCTGGGCAGGTATATTTAGAACAAGGTTTTTAAAAAAAAGTATGACCGTGAAACCGAATTTTTTTAAAAATATCATTGAAGATAAAATGTAATGTAAGGTTTTTTTTCTTTATAGGGTGTCATTTTCGGACAAACTCCTTCAGGCCAAACCGTTATAATTTCAGGTAAATATTCAGTTGAAGTTGTGATTATTATAATTGATTTGGATTTTATTTATATACTTTTTATTTACTTGAATGGTGTGCACTATCTTTTACAGCGATCGGAAGTCCCCAGGTTTTGAATTCAACACAATCTTTGCAAACGCAGTCCACTCAGTCGGCGGAAGCTTCTACGGGTTCAACTTTTCCTTCCTCGGCGCTTCTTAGAATATCAAGTTCAGAATTTGGACGTAGTTCGACGATGGCGACGACACTAGGAGGGAATGTTGCGACAGTTGCGGGGAGTAGTAACAAAACTGCTCCAGCAGTCCACTGCAATAACGTTCAGACGTCACCCACTTTCCTGACGGCTCCTCCGGGAGGGATCGTTCAACAGAGACCTCCTCCAGTGACGTCTACTGGGAGGAATAGCAGTTACAAACTTTTGACTGAAGGGGCGACAGGGAGGAGTCAAATGGGGAATTTAGCTGTCCCACCGCCCCCACCTGCAGGAAATACTCGACTGTCCAATCCGCCACTGGTAATGAGGCCAAGTGCGGTGGACATTCATAGTTTACCGGGAAGAGGAGCCCTTCAAGGTATTTTTTTAATAAAATTATTAGTTTAAGATTAAAAAAAATGATTATTGAAATTGTGTAGGCGTGAAAATGATTCCAATGAGTTCAAATTCCGGGAGTAATCAACTCTTCGCTCGTCTCCTGTGTCCTGCTCCATCGGAGAAATCTCCTCTTCCAAATACCAATTCTACGCAAGCACTACTTTGAACCTTTGTGATTTGTAGATTCTCAATTAACTGTAAATTAACCAGGTAGGAATTTGTTCAGGGTAACTCGGCTCCTCGATTGACGACGAACTAGGAATTTTGTAATAAAACCTTCATTTGGTTACGAATATGCGATGGATTTTAAATTTACAAAAATCACTCTTCGTTTGAGATGAAACAGTGGGAAGTGTTACGGCAGAGAGTACTCTTTTGCGTCCCTTGAACTGGGCAAGTGCCTCGTCATCTTGTTTGGAAAGTATCGCAGAAAATTACGCGAAGCACCCTTTTTGAGAATCTTATCCACCTTTGTCGCCTTCACATGCCCGTTGAGGCAACGGGTTAAGTGGCGTATTAGCTACTTTATGGCAACGCTCTGCCCGTCTGTTTGTACAATAACTCCCGAACGCGTTGACATTTTGAAAATCCGTTTGCTGGATAATTTTATAAGGGTCAATAGTCTGTTCAGGTTCGAAGATGAGTCATCGGGGTCGGACCCTTCCCAATCATTTCGACCCCTTATGGCCCCTTATTATGCATTTTAGTGAACACTTATGTTTGATCAAATACCTTAACCTTAAATAACCTAACCAAACTCGTTTCATAATGATTGGAGGTTGAGTAAAGGATTCTATTGCATCTATTGCGACCACGACTCTAATTGTTTTATGGAAACTGATCCTGGGTTTAACAATAATGTCCAAGCCAAAGCTGAACCATTTCACAACGTTAAAACTGCTTCATTCAGACAAGAATAGAATGTAACCTAACTGCTTATTACTCAAACATTTAAATTACAGTTGATATTACGAAATAAAATGCAAACTGGCCTATGTTTTAACAAATAAATTTAATTTGGTATAATAATTGGTTCCTAGCAAAACGATTTAATGACCGGAATATGCCATTTTAGCGCATGCTCGGCGCGAGTCAATAGTACAATAGTTGTTGGATTTGATGGATAGGGGCAACCATTCTTAATTTTAGACAAATTGCAGAGTGACTGCTTTGAAATACATCATCTTTACTTTCGTAAAGCTGAAAGGTTTTAAAAGTAGAAAAGAAATTGAATTTACTTTGCGCCAAACTACCCTCAAACATTCTACTGTTACTGCCCTCTGGAAGTAGTCAAATCTAACCTGCGGTACTCCCTCTTAAGTGCAGTGCAACCATGTTTCGAAATATGGGACCTGAGTTGCCCGAGAGGTTAGAGCTTCAGTCTCTCTCCCCTAGGTGCCCGAGATCGAATCTTACAATAGGCATACATTTATGTGTGCCTGGGTATCTCGATCCGCCCAGAAAACAGCGCTGTTTACCAATAGCAGTGACCGAAATATGCCATTTTCGCGCATGCTCGGCGTGAGTCTCACTATCCTAATAAATAGGTTGTGAGCTCCCTCTTACAAACAAAAACGATTTTAAGAATAAATAATCCGAATGGGGAATCTTGCACACATATACATTGATAATTCTCTACATTAGTGAATTACCGTAAATCTTTGAATATAAGCCCGGGCTTAAATCGAAATTTCGAATCAGGAGACCCGGCTTCTATTCAAGACCAGTTTTTATTCAAGACCGGCTAATAAGCTAGAAGTAGAAAATCTGAAGTAAGTTTTACTAATTTTTTTTACAAATTCTATGCTAATAAGAGTCAAAAACTTCAATTTGATTGATCAGATTTCCAATATCAAGTTCGTTTTCATAGTCAGGAGTATTACAATTAATAGTAGTGAGTACAATTTATTAGAGTTCATTATTAAACCTTTAATTTGTATAAACCGAAATAAAACAAGTTTTAAATATAAAACAGGTAACTCTTGTTTGTCTTCAATTTTAACAATCCCGCTAGAATAACGCTTACGAGTCTCATATGGTAACTCAGATTCTTGACCGGCTTTTATTCGAGACCGGCTTTAATTCAAAGATTTACGGTAGTCACTTTATTGGGACTGCAGTCAGCATTCCCGAAGGGCTAGTGCAGCAGGCGCCCCGCCCCGTAGGGGCGATGGTGTACTAGTTATAATAATTACAGTTTGAGACGTAAAAATGGGGACAGATAGTTTTTACCTATTTTGTGAAGTTTATTGTGAAAAGAAAGTAAAATAAAAAAACAAGAATAAAGGACTCGACGCGGCGGTGTTCGATTTTAATGCAACATGCATCAACAATAGGCCATAGGGTCTCTTGTTGTAAACGATGGAAACGAAGGACAGAAAGAACTCGTTAAATTAGATTCCTGGCCTGGCCACTCACCGCCAACCACCAATTTCGTTTTAGAATATAAGTAATGTTCAGAGTTAGTATCACGAGTGTAGAGTGACGACCGCCTTTTTTTTATTACTTGGAATAGAAGTCGTATTTTTATCAATGGTTTTAAAGTAACTAAAAACTAAACGCGCCGAGGAACCCTTCCTTAACATTTCCAAATTTTTAATCTGTCATTAATTTCTAATTAGTTTTTTTTTCACAAAATTAACAGTTAAAGTAGGATGTTTAAAGAAGCGTTAAGCATTCCTCTAGTACTAGTAGGACGGGGGCCCTTACTACTCCTATCCTAAGCTCCCTGCTGGACTGGACTTGTATTTGGGGGAATGCCAAAGTACATTTCAAAATTCCAGGCGTGTCGATTCTGTTTTTTTGTTTCGGCTGACACCACTGTCACACTAGTCACTTCCTTTGCCAAAATCTGTAAATGTCAACCAATGACATGTCAAAGATTCAAAAGATTAGCGACTTGGACTCATTGGTGACAAGTCATGCAATAATAAAATAGCTAATGAAAAATGTCCAGAGTGCATAATGGATAATATAATGAACTATGAATATCTAGAGGAAAAATATCTTTATTCTTTTGAAAACCTAATTAAGCCCTGCCAAGCTTATCAACCTAATCCTAAAAAAAAACATTTAATTCATTGTAGGTAAATATAAGTTCAATTGATTAAAATTAGGGTTTTAGGTTAAAATAAAGTTTTTCACAATTATGTAGTCTTGTTACATTACAATTTGCTACAATTTTTTTGGTTTTACACATGTAGACATTTCTCGTCTAGATACTGTTATTTTAGAGATATTTTTCAATAGATGCTATTGAATACCTCACTCACTCACCTGACTGCCTTTGGCCACCCATTTGTAGAAGGAAAATGGCTGCTCATATTCTGCCGAGTTCGGCTTGTAGTCCGTCCATAGTTTTTTCAGCTCTGCCTTATATGAGGCAAGATCCGGTTCTTTGGCGGGTGGCGCATTGTTTCCGCCGTTGTGGGCCTCCTTCAGAATTCTCAGGAACAATGACTTCAATTCGTTCTCCAAGGGCAGTTCGTCGTAGCCGGCTATATCTTTTAAAACGAAGTTGGGTTTAGCGAAATTGTAGGTAGGTTCTAGGTCTTAACCATAGGTAGCTTGGATTGCACAATTGAGGGTTACGCTATGCAATTTCTCAAAGTGCAACACATTCTACTTCTGAGGTGCCTGCCTGCCTATGTCAAAAGAAGTAGAATGTTACAGGGTAGTTTTTTCCGAAACAGTACCTACCGTAAAATCTCTAATATGAGACCCGTCCACTATTTTAATTTCCTCGCTCGACCCCCCGACCACTATTGGAGACCCACCTCTTAATCGAAACCGCCCACTATTTATGTTTTGCAAATTTCATTTTATATTTTTGAAAATATAAATCTCAAAATCAGGCTTGATCTTTGATTTAACTATCGCTATCTTCCAAGGTTTGCCGATTTTCCTTTTTTTTTCGCTTGTAAGCATACTTGACGTGACACCAAATTTTTGATCTGCTGCTTCACCAGCATGCTTGTTGACAAATTGAATTGCATTATACATCTCATTTAAATTAATTGAACGATTGTGATGTCATGCTGTGATAAAAACAATCAAAACAAATTAACCCAAAAGACTAGTTCATGTTACGATTTGAAGTTACACGGTGTCCCTATTGGAGACCCGCCCAGCACCCAGTATTGGAGACCGTTCACTATTTCGATTTTGGCTTCCGACCCCCCTCCCACTATTAGAGACCTGTCCATTATTGAAACCCCGCCTCTTATTAGAGATTTTACGGTATTTAAAATTTTATAAACCTGACTCTTCTAAATTAAAAGTAAGTTTGCAACTTAGTTACTTCACTTTTTTTTTAATTTCAAAAGTATATCATGAACTATCCGACCTTCGAGGTATCGAGTCTAGTTTGTAATTGCAGGTGGGTTCGATTTTACGTTGTAATTTTGAGGTGGCTTCTAGGTTGTAACTAGCAAAATAACCCCGTCTTAAGACAGAGCTTATAAGATGCTAGTCTAAGGTCTCCCTTGTGAAAATATAAGTTTTCCCGTTAAAGTTTTCTTAAAATGTCAATCTACGGAAGGTAGACGATTGAGTAATGGTAGGAGTGTATTTCAGCTTGTGAAGATTTTTGATTATCGCTCGTACGCTCGTTTTATTAGGACAGGTGCTCATTGGCTTGTCAAAGATTAAGGCAAACAAAAACGACATTTAATATGTAGAGATACTGCAGAATAGAAGTAGCACTAACCGTCGGATCCACATTGCGTAGAGTTGAACGTTGTGTCCTCAGGGGGCGGTTGGTGGACTTTGTCGTAAACTTTTCGTTCGAGAGTGTCAAATTCCTTTTTCATCTTAGCCAATGTTCCCAAGTCCTCATACGGGACCTCACTCCAAGGGGATTCACACCATGCGTACAAGACGACGTACACAATGTTCACGAGTTGGTCCCACTCCGTGTAGACATCTGACAGTAAAACACAGATGAGGGGTAGTGAAAGGTTTAGTGAAAAACAGCGGGTGCGGAACGGTGCTAACATTGGTGAAAACTATTTGGTATTGGGGGGCTACTGAGAGTGTACATGTGAAAGCTTCTGTTGAAGTCAAATCCTACATTCTATATCAAATGGAACCTATAAACCCGAATAGATTTGTATGTCCTATCCGTTTCTATTTTTAAATCAAACTTTTTTCAATCAAACCGGTTTAATGTAAAGACAGTTAAGGCTTAGCACTCATAAATATATGTAGCCTTGTACAACAGTGTCCCTCCAAAACTTCTCCAACAAACTTGATTAGCGGGCGGACAAGGCCCGTTGAGCTAGTTAGCTCAAGGGAAAAGAAAACGCTTTGAAAGGTTTTGAGAATACCAAATAGGTAATGGTTTGAGGGTTAAGCATTGTCGGATTAACGCACGTCAAATAAGTATGATTAGCGGCGGTGTTGGACAAGTGATTAGAGCGTTTGTCTCTTTTCCATTAGCCGATAACATGGATTCAAATCCCCCGATCAGCCACAACAAAGTTTTCGCTATTGGCTTTCAGCTTCATTAAGGTGGTTTTCCATGCCTCTGTGTATGTGATTGATTAGACATTGCACGGTCAGAGGATATGGAAATCTCCCGATAGCTTTCCCAATAGCCTTTTGAGAATTCAGAAGATCCGTCATTTGCATACATGTATGCTAATGAGTCATTCCCACTTCCCTTACCTGATGACCAGCCGCTCTGTGGGAATGTCAAATATCGCCCCTTTACCTTGAGTATGATTAGCCAACGACAAGGTGATTTTAACTAATTAATAACTTAAATATTAAAACAGCTAGTCTATTTTTCTAGCACTTTCTAGCTTCGGTGAATCGCACGAAGGAAGTACGGCTATAGAAAATACTTCAGGAGTAGGATTTACTATACCCCATTCATTATATTCACTTACAATCTCCATTTTGAACCCGCCAAGACACGAAATGAATGCTTCCTAACCCACCCTTTGCCACGTTGTTGATGACCCCACCCCCAATAGCGTGACCTAGGTCAATGACAAGCACCCTCTTGGGGTCCGCGTTGTCGATGATGATGTTCTGCAGTTTGATGTCCCTGTGAAAAATCTCGCATTTTCTTAGGGCGATGGCCACGTCCAACTGAAAGAGAGCAGTTAACTGGTTAATGTAGGTACTGTGAAGGGCCACTTAAGTTATGCTTTAAGTTTAATACGTGCATTTAATAATTTAGGTGATCATACAAGTTGTGAGAAAAGTCCAAGCGTGGTGAGGGAGCCGAAGAAGCCAAACGCGTGCATTGTGTCGTTCAAATTGGGTCCTCCGAGGCCCATTACCAATTCATATGTACCAGACAAATATGGCGGTCCACCACCCCCATCCCGCACATCTCGAACTCCACAAAAAGGTACCGCTGGAAACATTTTATCTGCAAACAGAAAAAAAAAACGTTCCTATGTCTGAGTTAAGTTCATTTTCAAATATACAATGTGACGGCCGCGTCACGGCGCACAATTCTACACCAGGAGAAGAAGAGACAAGGAGGAGAGAGAGCGTGGCACTCGAGGACCAGGAGCCGAGCGGAGGAGAGCCGAGGAGCACGACGTGGTCAAGAGGCCCACGGCAGTCAGCGATCCAGCGTTCAGCGATAGTTCTTAGTGTTCACCATTTTGCATACATTTATTCTTTGTACTCTTTACTGTTAGTAAAGAGGATCAGTACTTATTATTTGGGCATTTTCAAGCGATCATTTTGCATTGAGAGGGCTGAGGTCGAGTCAAGGGTGACGTTTCCTTTTCACCCCTTGGGGGTGCCATATGGGTACACCAAAAAACTTAAAAACATAGTTCAACCATCACATTGTTGTACCCCAAAATGTCAACCAAATCGCTTATATTGGTGGTATTTGCTTTGGCCTATTATGGAAATAGTTACTCATGTTGTTTTTCCAACTAATTGAAACCCAGTATGGACCCCTTGGTTAGTATCAATAGTCTTTCTATTGATACGATTTAATGCTTTTAGTTGGTAATTGCAGTTGCATCGCTGCTCTCCGCCAATCATTATTTGTAACGTTAGTATTTAAACTTACTAGAGTGTGGTAACGCTACTCTAATTTATTTTGCTTCGAATTTGCCGACCTGTGCAACAAGAATTCTTGCTAATCTGTGATTCATTCCACTATCATCAATGAGTAACGTTAAGTTTAGTTTCGAAAAATTAAAGTAAACAATTTAGGCATCATTCGTCAGTTAATTTTTAATTGTCAAACCAATTAAGTGGACAACTTCGAACGGTGCAATGGGTTGCCTATGGAAGTTGAGCAGTGTCACGGCCTTGGGCGTTCTCATTTGCATTTGTGCAATTTTTATGTCACAAGGTAAATTAGACAAAAATAATATGTTATCGGTTAATGTAGCATGCTGGAGAGCTTGTTAATTTAGATTAATTAAGAGACCAATTAACGCTTGATTGGAAGAAAAGTCGTTAAACATCGTTTTTCTTTTCAGTAGGAGGTGACAACTGCAAGTTCAGGTGGGGAGGGTCAATTCCAGGAACAATGTGCATTGAGCTCTGCTACATTGGACGAGTCCCCTTCGGAAACTGTCCAGAGGGCTTCGACTGCTGCGTCAAAACTTAATTAACCACAATTACCAAATACCAAGTGACACAACTTTCAGTACAAAGTAGGGCTCAAGCGCATACAAATCGTTAAAGCATTGTTATCATCGAAACAATGCTTTTTTGTTGATTTCAGAATGGAATTTCTGTGATTTTGTCTTTCACAATTAAACGTCGACATGTACAAGAACTGTCGCTAATCAAGTTACGTACAACAAGGAACGTCACAAATAGGATTAAGACTTTAAGTGCTCCAGTAAGAAATCTGCAATTTAATTAGAACATTGATTCACGATTCAAGAAATACACGTTTTGTATTAAGTACAATTGAAAATAAGGTAGAAATAAATTAATTCAATTTCGATTGCTAACAATTATTATTATATTATTAATAACAATTATTGTTCCAGTCTGTATCTTCTGTAAGAGGGGATGATGGCTATACAAAATGGGATGATTACCTGAGGTAACGCTAATTGATTGGTATTTTAGTTTCCCTGCTTTCATATTTCATGTTCAAATTTCAAGGGGTTTCTTTCTTTTACATTTTCCCCTTTGGTCGTTTGATCGTAAGATTTCGCTTCGTTTCGAATCCGGTCACCGCCTGAGCTTCATCCGCAGAATGACTGTGAATTGACATCAGGTGAAGATAGAGTTGTTCACGCCTGACGTAAGCCTTGTTGCAAATGTGACAAATGGTTTTTGGCTTCGTTGGTTTCTCTTGGTAGACTCGGTCCCCGTTCGGAAGCACTCGGAAGATCGACGGCGCTTTCATGCCTGCCTTGACACGGGCATCCTCTTTGGAAAGATCATGTTTGGCCATGAGGTGGTGCTTGAGATCATCTTTGAAGGCGTAGCCCTACTCTAACAAAATATGCTTATACACCATAGACCTTAAAGGGCCTATTGACCTTTAAAGGGTTCATTGACCTTACCTTGCCACAGAAAGAGCAGAACTGGTCCACGATGCCCTTCTTGAGGTGAACAATTTGTTTGTGCTGGGTGAGATGCCCTCTAAGCTTGAACGCACTTCCACAAATGTCGCAGACGAAGTTCCTGGCTTCAGAGTGTGCCGAAGTAACGTGCCTTATGAGGTGAAAACGCTTAGCATACTTCTTGTCGCACTGTTCACACCCGAATCGCTTCTCGACTCCACTCAAATTGAGATGAGTTTTTTCATGTGATTCCAGATTATCTGTTATTTAAAATGATTTAGTTTAACGAAAATATCTCTCATTCATTTACATTGATTCAATTTAGTGTTTACTCTCGAAAATTCATTCATTCCATTCATTGGAGTGTATCGCTATTGTGTATTCAAAAAGGAAGAATATATTTACTTTCCAGGATTAACTTAAAAAACGGAACTTAAAAAAAACTATTTTCGGAACTAATGACAAAAATGACAAAAGAATTGGTTGACTTGTATTGTACAATACTTGTTTACGACTTACATTTTCCAGTAAAACTCGCTCCACAAAGGGAGCAGAGGAACGATCGCTGTTTCTCACCCTCCGGGTGTAGTTTGTCAATGTGCTGAAGTAGACTGACCTTGGACATGAGTGTCTTCGGACACTGTGGACACTGGAACTGGTCCATTTCCAAGTGGACAAACTTGATATGGCCCAGCATTCTGGAGCTAGCTTTGTACTTTTTGCCGCAGCGTGGACAAGGGCGATACAGGCCTTCAACTGCAACTATACTTTCCTGCAAATCCAAGGAGCCGTAGCCCAGTGAGTCGCCGTGCTGGGATTCACGGTGCTCAACCCATCGCTTGAGATCCGGAAACCAAAGGTTCTTTGAAGCACAGTCCTCACATTTGAATTGATCCGTTTTGAGTAGCTCTGCAGAGTCCATGTTTGGCGGCTGCTTCCTTTTCTTCGCTACTTTCTTCCGTTGGTAGTACTTCTGCACAAACGTAAAATAATGTCAACATCTCCAAATGTAAATGTGAAAAAGTTATTGAAATTCATTGATTTAGAATTACTCATCCTCACATGAGATCCTATTGCATGACATTTTCTTTTGTGCTTCTGAAGGTATGATTTAATTGGAAAATTCATTGGACAATCAAGATGGTCACATTTGTAAGGTCGTGAGCCAGTGTGCGTTGCATGATGCATTTTGAGGCGAGTTTGCGAACGGAAAGCTTCGCTGCAAATATTACAAGGGAATTTCAAGGCATCCTAAAATTAAAAAAAGAAATCATTTGAAAAATTATTTTAAAACAAAATTAAAAAACTAAGATAATGGCTTCTTACCGTTCCCTTTGCTCCTTTCTTTATCATCCTTGGTATTCCTGACCCAGACGCACTACTGCCTTTGTTGACCTTTACCTTCCTTGCAACTGCCTTTTCCTTCCAATCATGCGCAGCAGCCCTACCATTGGACTTATCAGCACTAACATTGGACTCATCAGCACTAACATCGGAATCAACAGCACTAGCATTGGACACATCAGCACCAGCATTGAACTCATCAACTTCTAGCTTCGACGTGTCACCGCCGACTTTGGTGATACTTCTAGTACTCCCGCAGCGTGTCCGAGAAATTCTTGCACTGCAATGCAAACTTGAGCATTGGGACGGTTCTAAGTCATCTAATGGCTCTGTCTTGAGGCTCTCAAGGACGCAGTTCAGGTGAACATTAAGCTCAGCATTTTCTCCTTTCGCAGTAGATCGCAGTCTCCTTCCGGAACCGAGGAATTGATTCACGAATGAATCCTGAGCAGCACTCTCAATGAAATCCAGGTAGAAGTAGAGCAACGTCCGGAACAAGTCCCCGCAAGTGGAACAAAACTTTACGCGTTGTTCCAGCCGCAGTTGGTGCTTGGAAAGACCTTGACCCACTTGTGGTTGTTGTGACTTGAAAACTAACATGAGGCCCTGGAGGACGCTTATGGTAGAAGGGCCCTTGACATCATAGAAATCAATGCTTGCCTCACTGGAGAGATCCATAGAACAATGGCCACATCGAAGGGACATGATGGACGAGTTGCCTTTCATGGACATGCCCTAGCCGTGTCCAGTAACTTAAATGTCCTCTTAACGTAACCTGAATCAAAATGACATGATCAGTACACTGATCATAAATAATTCATTAATCGTAACCTCGTCAATACCTCACCTCATACAGCGTACTATCCTCCCTCAGCCTCCCTCAACTTAGAATGTATTGGATGATTGAATTGCGTGTTTCTGACGTACGTTGATAAATTATGGACGTATTAAGTTTGTCCAATTGATGTCAATTTACGGTGTCATTGCTCACTAAAATTAACGATAACACAATTAATCTTACAATTTTACAATTAACAACAACAATGTTTATAATTATGAGTTGTTATTGTAAACAGCTGATTCGATTCCAGCAGTTGAGGTTAAGTGAACTGGAAATCAAACTTACGCGCCAATTTCAATATGGCGTCAACTGCTAATCATCCAATCAGAAATCGCAATCTGGATAATTGTCAAAACCAGATTAATTGCCTAATTAGCAAATCATAACAAACTTAATTAAATCTCCGTCGTTTACCTTTACATCCCCAATCCCCTTTAAATTGTTCTTTAAATAGGGCAAACTTAGCGACGACGGAACCGCACATCCACACCGTGGTAATCATGTTGACAATTGGGTAATTGGAACCACTAATTATATCGGTTTAGGTAACTTTGCGCTTTGTTGGCAGCAGCAGTAGAGGCTAATGTTATTGATGACAAATGACGCAGAGCCTTGCGTCAGCACTTTGTGATTGAACGTCATCCACTCATGGAAATGAGGCGTAGTGCGTCTGAAAGTGCTTTCCATTTGCATCTGATTGCTTTACAATAAATTGTGTCGTACAGATTGTCCGACGCCTTTGCTGTACCCGTTCGTAACAATCCACCATCTTGAATTCACTTGTAGTAATACTCCGACGGAGAATCGCCGTAGTACGTCACCTGCGTTGAAGTTGCGAGTTAGCGGCGTCAGTCCTTGATGACGCAAATGCAGCCGCCTAACCAACCGCCTTTATCCAATGCAATATGCGGCCATGACATGCAAATTACACTGGCTCGTGCTTGCGTAACACCGTTGGTAATGTCAGTTACGTCAATTAAACTGCCGTGGACACCGTGCGCTAATCAATTTTTACAACTAATTCGCCACTGGAACGTCAACTGCGTTTGAATCGTCACTCCCGAGACTACGCCGTATTTACAATATTTTCATTAACTTACCCGCAAACCGCGTCCTTCCAGCCTGCAGCGCGTGTGCTATTTAAAAAGTTCTAAGCTATTTTAGACTCTCTGACGTACGTAATTACGCAGGTAGAGTAACACCGTCGATTCTAAACGAGTCATGAAATCGGAAATTTCCATTGAATTTCATTAATTTCAATCAAAAAACGCCTATTTGTAGAAAATTCTACAAGCAGACAGATCAGTAGCAATCTGAAACTAAGCTTTGCACTGTCTGCGGAAACGTTTAGACTGCGACTTTAATAATATAAATTAGCGATTTTCACCTTCCAACTGCACCTTCAAGTGGCAGTTTCAGCAGTTTCACTGCTGTAGCTTCACTCACCGCACTTTCCCCAATTCCCAATTTTCAAATTTCGAAAAAAAAATATATTCAAAATCCATTTCAAAATTTCGAAATCTGGAAAAGTACGTTACCTCTACGGAAACGCAAGATATTGAAAATCAAAAACCATGAGTCAGCCACGCATGATTGACTTCTTTGGACAGCCGTTGTTTGGCGGAAACGCTGAAGGCGGATACTACGGGTACGGTGGCGGGGCGGGGCGGGGCTTTGGTGGCCGCGGTTTTGGAATTGGAAAGGGTTTTGGTGGAAGGGGACAAGGACTTGGAAAGGGTGGAATCAAGCGCCACCGCAAAATTTTGCGTGACAACATTCACGCCATCACAAAGCCGGCCATTCGACGCTTGGCCCGCCGCGGCGGCGTGAAACGCATTTCTGGACTCGTTTATGAGGAAATCCGCGGCGTTCTCAAAGTTTTCCTGGAGAACGTGATTCGGGACACGGTGACTTACACGGAGCATGCGAAGCGGCGCACCGTGACCGCGATGGACGTCGTTTACGCTCTGAAAAAGCAAGGCAGAACAATCTATGGATTCGGAGGCTAAACCCTTTCATCTCCAACCTCAATTATCTACAGTAAAGTTGCGGCGCAATACCAGCAGAAATTGCGCAGCCAAAATCGAGAAGCTCAACAGCTCAAGTTGTCTCTGAAATTCTGGCTTTCATCAATGAAAAAAATGCCGAAACGGGAAATTCTGCCGAAAACGATCTCATATTTTATTCATTAATATATTATTCATAATTTTTACTTTTTATAACTAGAAGCTAAGCACCGTTTTTTTTTAAATAAATACACAACTAAACATCAAAACTGAATCGTGTTTCTCTGAAACATGAACCTTACTATGAAACTGCAAGGCAAATGATATTGAAACAAAAAATAACGGAAAAATGGAAAGTTGCAGAATTTAGAATTTCGAAATTTTTAAAATTTTAGTTTTTCATACTAACTGACTTGTTGGAGAACTTATTCCAGACGTTTTGCATTGATTTTCGAATGAATTCTCTTCTGTGTTTCGTCCAGGGTCGTATAGTGAGAAAATAAATTAGTTCAACAGCGCTGAGAGCGCTGAATCCGAGGCAGAGTCCCAGCAATCCACCAACGCTTGCTACCACACATAAGTTATGTAAAAAAAATTGTAAAAAAAAAACAATTCGCATTGACAAGTGTTTTTTTTTAATTTTTTTCAGTTATGTTAGCATGTTTGCAACGTTACGAACCTGTCAAATCCGTAATGCCGAACAATTCTTTACGAATTTTTGGATAGAAACTTTGTTCAGAGAAGAAGAGGTGCACAATAGAGGCATTTTGATAGAGCCTATAGAAAAATAACACCAATTAAAAAGCACACTTTAGGATTTAGCAAACACAATTAGTACAACTTCAGAATAATTGCAAGCTATTTAAAAAAATGCATATCAAGCTCATGAGTTTTCAGTTTAAGTGAAATAGCACCGTGCAGATGATGTATTTAGTTCATAAATTAATAGTCTTAATTAGTTGTTTTATAGCTAGATTTTGATTTTGATTTTATAAGCTAAACAACCCAGTCCTAGGACAGGAAGACTTTTATTGTAATATTTTAGTCCACCAGTTCTGAGACGGGCTTGTTTGGCTAGTCTGAACTACAAATTTTTAATAGTAAAATAATACTGCACAATTCTGCACGATTTGTGCAATACTGCACGTTGCTCAATTCCAAGGACTGTTGGTACCGAAGCTGCAAAAAACGAGCTTTAAAGCCGTGTTACGCACTCACTCGCTCTTCGCTTTTATTATATAGGAAAAAAAAATTTCATACGTTTGGCCATCACTGCTCCCCCATATTTCCGAGGCGTCTTGGAGTGGTGTGTAGGTTGTGCGCGTACTGTAGCTGATTTCAGTACAGGTTGGACGACAGTGATAGCAAAATTGGCCTTCCTTGAAATTCAATATTTTTCCTGAAACAGAAAAATATTTTTGAAAAAAAAAAAATTACCAAATTGCTATAACAGGCAACTTATGGCTTTGACAATGGATACTTACGTCGCACGTTTTCAGTGCATGCCAGTTTGCTTGGGCCGCATAATTCTCTGGTTCCGTCATCTGCACAAAGGTCCAATTAGAAAATTTTATGACAATTCATGATAAGACGCAGACTTACTTGTCATGTAATATCTTACGCATTGACATTGCTGCCAAAAATACAGATATTATCATTAATATTTATACAAATTAATATCGTCAGAGAATTCAATTAATGTTATCAGGTTGAGTTTTTTAATGTTAATTTATTTAAAGCTAATTCTTACCTCAAATGTCATGTTTGTTACGCATTCATCCAAACAATTTTCTCGTGTGTAGAATCGGTAAAATTTCAACGTATACTCGCCCTTCAAGTAACACTTTCTTATTTTCTGAAAATACAATTTCTCTTAAATTTTTAAATATTTTCTCAAGAAATTTCGAAATTTTTGATCGCTTTTTGCCAAAAAGTTTCCCTTATACGCTTACAAGGGAAAGACTTCGAATGGTATCGTCCGCCATAGTGATATCTGGCGTAACCTTAATGAACGTTTCCGCATTGGGCTCCACCACTGTTCCGAAATCCGTGAGATGCGGCATTGCTGTCGTAAAATGAGTCGTAATCTGCAAAGAAACAACTTTAGATAGTGGTACTTAAGGGTACTTAAGGGCTCTCCAAAATTCTCACCATGAATCCGATAGAATCCGAACCGCTGCAGAAGTATTCGTGCAATTCCGGACGAAGCAGTATCGACAGTCCATACGTTTTTCCAGCGCTTCGAGCACGGCGCGGAAATGGAAATTCCCCCAATTTCTCCTTGGCTTCGGCAGTTTTTGGTACCAAATCCTCCATGTCGAGCGCTGAACCAACTCCGTTCCATTCGGCGGCAGATTGTCGCGACTTTTCGGTTGCGTTAGCTGGATTGCTGCAGTAGAAATTTTTAATATTCTAATATAACCATACGTGCTGCGCGAACAGCACGCACAGCACGCGTGCATGTGTGCTCGTATTTTATAAATGTTAGGTTTCTACCTGTATGTAGTCAAGAGCAGTTGAGGCACCATGTTGAAGGTGCAACATTTCCCGAAATCTGCAAACGATACTGTGAGTACTAAACAATTGTATCTTGTATCCGCAAATTGTATTGTAACTTTTATTTTACCTGTTTCAATATGGCGGAACAGTGTGCTACAATTTTTAATGTTATCCCGCCAAACACAAAATGGAATCATATCTCGACAAGTTTGCGTGCTCTAAATCAATTTTAAATTAGCAAGTTTTTTAAGCACTTAATGATTTATGACGTGGAAATTTTTTGCAGCGATTACGTTCCGGAAGAAATGATGTAGTGACCTTTCGTTTGAATTGAGTTGAAAACTGCGGAGTTTGTCAATCAGCGATTCGTCGAGAAGCGCGTTTTCAGTCTGTCCGAAGCTTAAGTTCAAATTATGCGTAAAGCTTCTGGAAGAGGAGCAAACGTGATTGAGGTAGTAGAGATTCGAAAGGGCGTCCATCATGTTCGGGTCAATTTGACCTTTGCCCTCTTCAGCCACATGAACGTTTTTTGCAGCGCTACAAGCAAGGCGTAAGATGGGTAAAAGTAGTATTTTTTTAATTAAGTTTTAATTATGATTAACTAACGCAATGTACTCTTTCGCCTTGCTCTTCAAAATTTTGTTCATGTTGCACACTGTAACGGCCGGAAATGGAATTTCGCTGACCAGTGTCTCTACCGGCCAAAACGAAACTATGATCGGATTTTCCTTGTACTTTCGAAAAACGTCGAGAATCAACCAGACGGAGAGGCCAAGGCCGATGCAAAACGATGTCAGCCAAAATATTCTTAACAAATTAAAACTTGTAATATTAATTAACAAATACTTTTCATAAAAGAACTGAATTTTTTCTTTTGAATTTTTAAAAAATTTGTTACTTACCGCTCCACTATATGTCGTTTGGGCTGAACAATGTATTTGAGGCCGTGCATAGCAGTTTCGTTGCAAAATTCCAAGGCAGGGTGATGCAGGGAAGGGTCCCCCCAACATAAATGTTGACATTTGTTACCCTTAACTGGTGTTTCCTGCTCAATATTTCGTGTTTTTCGCTGGCGATGCTTGCTCTTTTTGACAAATTTTTCGGCAAATATTTCCCTCCAACTATGTCGTTTTGTGAATTTTTGATTTTCGTTGATGTCATTAAGTGTGCTTGATTGTTCCTCAATAGTTGAAATTTTGCTTGAAATCGGAATTATTGTGTTTTCGTTTTCTTCGATAGACGAATTTTTTGCGTTCACCAGAACACGCATTTTGTAGCTCAACTCAGACGAACTTTCTCCAAGTGAAAGTTTATGCAAAATTGTGTTCGTTTTTATAAAAAAAAAAACGCTGCTCCAAAAAATAGGGTAAAATGGTGTCAATTGAGGAAATTGTCTCCTTGAACCAATTAGAATAAGATTAAGAAACAAATCGCTAAAATAGCACTTCCAAAATCTAGTTGCAAATTGAGGTTCACTATAAATTTCCATTAGGTTATTTTGAGGGTAATGTAACAATTAGTTCCGCTTCACTGTAAGCGAAAAGGTTCAGGAGCAGCACGCAAACATAACCTTAAGTGACATGTAACGTTAAGTGGCAGCAGCGCTAGAACAATCTACTTGCACGAATAGCATTCCACGCTAATTTTTTAGTACTGACATTTACTTTAGCTAACGCTCCTCCTATTCGTGTCGCTTTGTCCGTGTGTAATGAAAGTGTTGTAATTTTTGCCATTACAATTTTCATATTTGCTTGATTTTTATAACAAAGGTCTTCACCAAAGTGTCGAATAATGGATATTAAAAAATTACACTTTTTTTTAAGAAAATAGCCAAACACGCCAGTCCTATGACGAAGAGTTCCCTTAATGGACTCACTTAAAATTTCTAGGCCTGTGCTTTTAACAGGTCTCTTCTGATTTAACAATAAAAGATAAATTGAAAACCAAGGCCTTGAAGCTTAAAGGGGTCCTCTTAAGGGTACTCTCGTCTTAGCACGGGCTTTTTTGGCTAGTCTTCACCTGCTTGCTAACTCCTTTACCTACCAAACCCCCTTATGTACTTACGAAAATTAAAATTGTTAAAATTGAATAATATAATACAAAAATAGGAAAGGGAGAGTGGTGATTGGTGAATTAGTGATACATAAAAAATAGGTGGCCTGATCACGACACACTCACGGACGAACTGCCTTTTATTATAGATAATAAAAAGAATTAAAGTGGTAGTAATAAGTTACTCAAGTTTCAAATGATAAATATTAGGAAGCGGTGCTCTGTCTTCGGGTTTGATTCCCTCCTGGCGATTCCGCAGACATTCCTCAGCGTGGTTATGGCGCATGCCCGGAAGACAAGAAACTGCATGTACCGGAGATCGCAGGCACTTTAACTGCGTTTCACTGTCGTAGCATTTTGGTTTATAGTCTTCCCATTGGTTGAGAAGCGTTTCATTTGCGGCGCAGGGCCCCTGCGTCCCTGTTTTAAAACACTGTCCACCCTGCTCAAACCAAAACTGACTCCCACGTGACGGATCGCGGCGCATTTGAGACTCACAGGGATTTCGCCTACAAACGGGCGTTTGGTACATTCCGAAGGACAGCCACTTGCCAAGTATGCAAGGACCCTGCAAAAACACCATTGTTTAATGTTTGTTTATTAAACAACTTGTTTGTGAGTACATAAAGGGTATTTGGACCATTTAAGAGCAGATGACTTTTTTTAGTAAGAAGTATTGAGCTCAGTGATTTTTTTAATTGAATTTTACCTGCTCGTTAACTCTGTAACATCTCTTTTGTTGTGGCCAATAAATCAATGGGCGACCACACCTCTCCTTCTGAGAACAGTCACAAGTTCCTGATCAATTAAAATTTAAATAAATGATTTACTGTTCACTCAAAAAGTTAAACCTGATACTTTGGAAGTTAAAGTTTCAAAAACTACCGTAGTCTCTGTCAATGAGAGTAAATTCCATCATTTCACCGCACGGACCCCGCTCGCCGATCATGTAGCATTGCCGCGTGGGCTTGTAGTAGCGGTACGGGGGTCCGCCATCGTTTGTTGCAACACACAGACGAGATCTACGGATTATTGCAGCAAAAAATCAAATTTTCCCAAAAAAAAAAAAAATTCAACAATTTTTTTTTTCTTTAAATTTCACAAACAAAATTTGCTATAACTTACTGCTTGAATCTTGCGGCTTCCTGTGCTGGCGGAGACTGCGGATACTTGGCGTAGTACTTCTTGATTCCGTGAAAGTGCCTGGCGCTGCTCTCTCCTACTAACCATACAAAAACTGGCAAAATTGTTACGAAATTCAATTGAATGAGCATTTTCGACAATTGTTTGTAAATTGGATTTGTGATTGGCCTTTTAAAAGATTTTGAATAGGGGAAATTCCTTTGTGAAAAATGGAAAGCGGTTGTGTAACCGGTTTAATTCATAACATGAATTAAATAATTAATAATTGGACCTTAACCTTATGTTTACGACTTCATCTTGCATCATTTCCAAAACCTCATTCCTACTAATGTACCATAATAAACAACATAATTAAGTCCAAAAAGAAAGTTATCGGAAATTCACATTCATTTTTGCCCTAATTCAAAATTGAGGTGAAAGTAATTTCGCTCTACAATCAAGCTTATAATAGAATTTATTTTAGAATTTCATAATCCAAAAAGGAAATCATTTTTATGTTGTAAACCAAACAACCCCGTTCTTGAACAGTAGGATTTTAATTTGAGCCTGCCATAGGACGGGCTTTGTTTAGCTAGTCGAAAATAACAATAACTTTTTAATAGCAAAATAGCTCTGCTACCATCAGCACTGCCATACTTTTTTTTTCAAAATCCTCCTGTTCTAGGACGGGCTTGTTTTGGCTAGTTTCGAATAAAACGAATGCCTGGGTTGTTGGCAAGCAGTTCAAAAATGAATTTTTGTGAAACCATCTCCTTGTTCTAACATCCTTTCCCTATTACGCACATCCCGTTTTTATAATAACCATTTTTTTGTTGTACATGAGCTGTTTTAGCTCCGGCATGGAAGTACTTTGTGCAATGTTGCCAAACAAGCCCGTCTTGGGACAAAATTTTGTTGGGTAAGTAAATGTTTCAATCCTCTGTGTTAGGATGGGCTTGTTTAGCTAGTCTGAAGTACATTAACATCTTAATAGCGATTATGCACATTCCGTTTTTATTATAACGAAAACTCAGGCATTGCACTCGTAATGTAAGATTTCACGTCGAAATTGCAAATGTCGCTTTTGTCAAATTTTGAAAAGATGGTTTTGGTAGCGTGGGAAAGTCGGTTGGATTGGTATAATTTTGAGTAATGTTTGTGGTAGCAATTCTAATTTACCTCTATTTACCTGTCTCCCTTGATTTATTCCAAAGTTTTGGTTGTACCAGAAACTGGAACCATAATTTAATTCTTTTGCGGTTTCCCTACTACTCTTCCTGACTTGAATTCCCTACGAATTCTTGGTACTGTTGCATTAGGGAAATCGTTTTACATTGTGCGGATACTTCTTGTTCAAATTCCTACGCAACCAGTTTCCGAATCCCCGTCTGCTTCCTCTTTTGTAAAATGAAGGTTTTGATGGTGCTAATGACGAGGAAAGCGAAGATACTATAGCATTTTATCCGAAGTTAATTAAACTTGGGTGGCAAACTCACTATGGAAATAAATAACTAAACGATTACCATCTCAAAACCACTTTCTTTGCATTTTCACAAAACTGGTATTAGCCGCAGAAATACTCGAGTAGAGGGTTCTTGGAGAGTTGACAAATTTGTTGTCGGTAAACATACCATTACTCTTGTTATTACGCTATTATTTTTCCATTTATTCATATGCAAGTTGTTTTTTTTAGATTCGAATAGTAGGGTAGGAATGATTTTTTTTTATTCGACAATTACATTCTGCGAATCATTTTGAATGACTTCTGTAGGAGCGGCTGGAGTGGCCTTTTTTGCGTTTTTATTACTTTAATTATTTCGGAAGAAAGCGGGTTTTGTAGCGTTCGGGATTCGTCTCCCACCCTCTTTGAAGAAGTAAATTGGATTTTTTGTATGGTGCTTTCTTTGATGCGGTTCGTTGCTTTTATGAGGGTTGCGTCAAGGTGAGATTTTTTGTTCCAAATTTTATCTCTCTCTTCACCTTCCCTTCATCTTCATTATGGGAAGAGTGGAGTCCAGGTGAGAGCAGCCTTGCAAAACGGAGTCAGCAAAAGTAGCCGAAGATTTAAAAATAATTGTGATTGAACAATGGAGCTTGAATTTTAATAGCATAGTATTTCAGAAATACCACAATTCTTTGCAATTTTGTACTGCGACAAGGAACGCACCATTATCACGACATAGGTAGGCTATTAACCTAAGGCTATTCGGGCTATTTAGGCTATTTAACCTAACCGTAAGAGAGAAACATTCATCGTTAGGTGTGTAGTTTTCGTGAAATTGTATTGAAATAAATTTAACCAATAAACGAAAGCTATATTAAATTATAGTTAGATGAGGTAAACGCGTTCTTCGATTGCATTACATAGAAATGAAAAAATATATATATATTTATATTTAGAACATTTTACTAAATATTTCTTTACAACGACCTTTCTTTTCAACATAAAGATACATTACACTAGTGGTTTGGAATTACGATTTAAATCTAAGCGCTTCTATATGCTCGTCTGCATGCATGGACACATTGTTCGGCAAGATATTGCAAGTCATAATAATAGGAAATACTTTTAGCAAAAGTATTTGACTGTAGGACAGAGAGACATTATGATATCATGAAGTAGCTTCCACTTGCTTTTTCTGTTTCTGTAAGGGAGATGGTCTTTTGGGTGCATTGCAGTTTGAGCCCGAACTTCGATGAAGCGAGTCACCCCTTCTTCAGTTCCAAGGCACTTCACCCTCTGTATTCTCTATTTGGAATTTGAGTAGATAAGTCAATTTAAGTGTCAAAGAGTAGCACAATTTAATTGGCATTATTCATGCCCAGGGTTGGTTGACCTCAGAAATAGCAAAGTATTTTGACTGAAGTGCTCTTCACGAACCTATTAGCATCTCAAGTTCCCCCTCCTTCTCACACCTTTGGTTCTTGTCATTTCAATTACTAATTAAGGATAAGTGGAGTTCCGTTGCGTGTCTCTGAGACACTTTGCCTAAGAGGGTTCATGCACTTAAGCAGATGCTCAGAGGTAGGGTTCAAGGGCTTCTAAGCAAAAATACACTCAAACAACCCCCATGTAAGGAGGTGCAAATCAATAAGCTTCTAAAAAAAATTAGGTTTTCCTGAATTTGAAAAAAAAAAAATATTTCGTTTCTCCGTAACATTTTTAAGTTTGGATCGATCTGAGTTTACAATCGAAAATTTAATTTGTTCATCACTTAGAATTTTAGATCAATTTCTAGATTTTTAGATAACATTAAGATTTCTTTTTTGAAAATATTTGTTGAAATTTTAGTTTCGATGATTCTCCTGTACTGATGAGAGAACTTGCGCTTTTTGAATGGACTCCTCATTATTGCATCCTCCAAATTACCGTAGCTCAAATGAGCAAATGCACGACTTAATGGAGTCCCAATCAGAGTTACAGGTAATTGTAATTTATTGCACTTGTAGCTATTTACTTGTTTATTAGCATAAACATGGAACAGTGATGTACTGTTGTCACTGACTATTCATCTATTTGCATTGGTTTGTTCGTAGGGAAATTTGAACCAATCAGAGGGGCCCACCTCTCCAGTTACTCTATTGGTCGGCGAAAAGTCACCATGGGGGGAAATTGGTGGAGAAACACTTCAAGAGAATCGTCTCAGTCCGTTGCAGCGGTAATTGCTAAATAAATCACTAATTAATTAATTTCCAAAATGTATCTTAATATAAAGCTATTTTCATTTCGAAATTTTCAGGTACCGTGGAAGCATCGTTGGTGCGCTGGTAGTGCTTTGCGCTGTTTTGAGCCCCTTGCTAATGGTGCTCGTACACAAATTCGGGTTCAGTTCTGCGCATGCGTTTACTCCGGTTGTTCCTGACTGTGGCACAGAGTGTCACGCCCTCCTCCTCACACTCACGATCAAGATGGTGGTACTCGTGGGCGGGATCTGGTGCATATTTTGGCGGTTGCCAATGGCAACGCTTCCACGACTTCACATCTTCCGAACATCGACGCTTCTCCTGACGTTCTTTGCCGTTTTTACGTTCTGGCTCTTTTATTGGGTTCGTGCTGAAGAGCACTTGTCCCTTTTGGGAGCAATTGCCTTTGCAGGTAATTTTGAACCAATTACACTAATTACCAAATTATTTCTGGCCCTTAGTACTAAATTTATATGGTTTTTAGGGGGCCTTACCGACGCTCTTCTCGCTATCCACTATCTGGGAGTTCTACTTATCCAAATACGACACATTCAGCCGCAATTTCAGGTAATTTTAGCATTGTAGAAAATTTGAAGTAATCTAATTACTAAAGTGTAAAACAATATGTAATTAAAGGCGATTTAGGTTAAATCATGAGTATGAGGGTATAAGTTTTTTTTCTTTTGAAAATTTCCGAATTTTTAAGTTCATTTTCAAAATTTTTAGAAATTTTTAGAAGATAATTAATGCTGTTCTTCAGGTTTCGATTCTTCGGTCTCCTGACGGTATCCAAAAGAACTGCCTCATTGGGCCATTGAGTATTCAACGCACAGCCGTGTGGGTACTTCAAAATTACTACACACACTTTCCGGTGTATAACCCTCATTTAGATAGACGGCAACCAATCAGGAAGCAGAGTTTACCGGAAGACGAAAGCTCCTCCCTTTTTCGAAACGTTGATGAAGAATCTCTCTTTTCGATGGTAAAACCACTATAGCATTCGTTTCAAAATTTTGAAATAAAATTTCAGGGTTTATTTAAATTTTAAAAATTTATTACTACTTAATTAATTTTATTAATTAACTACTTTTTTAAAGATTGGACGTCAATCTAGTCGTTCCCGCGGACTCAACAAAAACAGTGATCGTTTTCAAGAAGAACTAGATTTTGAGAGGCTTCGAAAACGAAGAGCAAGGTTAATTGCGGCTGCTGAAGAAGCGTTTGCGCAGGTCAAAAGACTTCAAGATGACAAAGGTATGCGACCTTAGTGAATTCTAGACATTTCCAAAATGCAAATATTCAGTTTCGTTGTACTACTAAAATTTTCAAAATTTAAAGAAATCCATTTTCGTTATATTCCTAAAATTTTAAAATTGCAGAAATATTCAGTTTGGTTTGTACTTCTAAAAATTTTGAAACTACAAAATATAGAGTTTCGTTAAAGCTCCTTAAATGTTTAAAATAAATTTTTTGCATTTTCATTCCTGTATTAACTTAATTATCAATTTTTTCAGGTGGAGCTCAGGCACTCGATAGTTCCGAAACCGCCGCGGTCATTTTCCCGTCCCTTGCACGGCCCCTTCAAAAGTACTTGCGCTGCTGCAGGGAGCAGCCCTGGCACTCTTCGGAAAGTGTTCTGAGGCACTTGGCCACGTCCCTTCGCCTTGGTCTCTCTTCCCGTGCATTCCTCCAAAAGTTCCTATCTCCACCATCGGCCATTCAGGTAATTAATTGTAGTTATCGTATTACATAATTTATAAATATATACTTAATTAACTAATAAAATAATTTTAAATTTAAGGCGGATAGTGGTCGGCCATCCTCGTGGGGCCTCGTGAGTGAGGCCTCCGTGTCCAGCGGTGTTCAAGATGGAACCGAATTCTTGCTCCGTGGGGACGACGTAAGTCTCCTTGTCCGCATTACGCAGCTTCCGCATTTGAATCTCATGGAAGAGGTCACTGACCCCAAGAACAATCAATTCAGCCTTCATCTCAGCTCAGAAACATCCGTCTGAGCCTCATTGTCATTATTTACGGTATTATACTCTGTAACAAACTTATATTTTTACACTGTAAAAATCCAAAAAATATGGGGCCAACTTTCACCCAAATGATCAAAATTGTAGTAAAATTTTATTAAAAAATTTTGTACAATTTTTACTAAAGTTTAGCATAACATTATATATGAACACTTTTGATGTTTTACATTTTCATTTGTACATCTTTTCAATGGTCTCCGTCACCTCGAATTTTGGAAAAGAGGCCGGACTTGCAAAGGTACCATTCCAACCTGGAAGTACAAAATTCAAGTAGTGGTTATGAATTATTGATAACAACGATTTTATTATTTTTACTAACTTTGAATTGAAATCAGCGATTTTAATATTTTACTAACTTTGAATTGAAATCAGCGATTTTAATATTTTACTAACTTTGAGGAGAAGTAGGGTAGATACGCAGTAAGGTAGAGTAATGGAATTGATGGAAAGCGGCCAATCCATACTTCCTCAATTCCGTTGGCTATTGCGGCAGCGCAGAGTACTGCGCATCGCTCCGTCGTCATCGTACTTTCATCCGGAGGCATTTCCTTTCCAAAGTTCTGAACACAAAATTTACCAAAGAGGTCAAAGGTCAATTTCAAATTAAAATAATTTCCAAGCTCTTACAACTCCAACTTGCGACGTGAAGGCCTGCGTCAGCAAATTCGACTCAACGGCTCCAGGACAAAGAATGGTTACGCCGATGTCCTTGAATCGGACTTCGTTCCTCAAGGCGTGGAAGTATCCCTTAAAAATTTCGAATCACGATATTTCGGTTTTACATTTCCAAAATTTGACAATTTTGAAATTTAGAATTATATTTTTGAAAAATAATGTTCGGTCTACCTGCAAGGCGTACTTGGAGCCTATGTATGATGCAGATCCAGGGGCAGGGAATTTTCCACCCATGCTTGAATTTACGACAATTTGACCTCCGACACCCTTACTCAAAAAATGCTTCAAAACCACTCGATTCAAGTTGACCAATGAGAAGACGTTAAGTTCGAAGACAGCCTTGTCGACGGAAATGTCAATTTCATGCCAATCGGCACGCTGTGTTCGTCCTGCGTTGCTAATTATTACATCCAACTGTAAGAAAAGTGTAAAAAAAATAAACAAAAATTGAATTTTAAAAAGTTTTCAATTTTTTGAAAAAATGTTGTATTGGAGGTGATACTTACGCTTCCGAAATGTTTTAGAACGATTTCAAGACATGACTGATGCGTTGAGAATTCCACCATATCAAATGGCAGAACCAAAATATTTGCATCTCCTAAGCTTGGATTTAGTCCTAGTAAAATTAAAAATTAATTCAAATAGTTGAAACCGTTCCTAAACAATCGCTGTAAAAAATGTTTTTTTTTTGTAGTGTTTGAGTGTAGGATGGATTTGGAAGATTGTTTCAAATTTTGTTTTTTAAATGATTGTTTTTTTTTTTAATTTCAAACAATCACTTTGAACTCACGTAAGCATTCTTCCTTGACCCTTTCCAATTCCTCCTTTCTTCTCGCCGACAAAATCAGTTTCGCCCCGAGCCGCGCAAATTCTTTGGCCAGTCCCTCGCCGATTCCGCTGGAGGCTCCAGTGATCCAAACTACTTTTCCAGCATATGCCTTCCCTGAAAAAATTACATATAATTGTCACGTTTTAAACAAAATATTCTTCCGCTGAATGCTTGAGTTCAACGTTCTTACTTGGACTTTTGCCGAAATGTACAGACAGAAACGTAAGGAAGTCCGAGTCAGCATTGCGCATAAACCAAACGAAGAAGCTCCAGAATCCAATTACAACTGCGCATGCGCAACCAATCACAGTAGTCAGACACAACTCCATTTCAACTGAACAATTGAAGGACTAAATCCTAGTTTAATCCACTTCAAAAGCAATTTAGCTTTAACTAAACTGAAAGTTAATGTAACAGTAAACTTATAAATATTAATTTTTATCTCCAGACGTGTCCATCAATTGAGTGGCTCTTGTATCATATCATTTTTATCTCTCAATTTGTTCTTTGTACTCGTTTTTGTTTAAAAAAAAATTAATTTCTACTACTAATTGATAGTATACCTAAATTAAAATTTAAAAATTCCAACATAGTAATTTTTATACATCATCATCAATTATTTATTTGATATATGGCGAACCCAAGATCAACATGTTTACATTTTACATCGGTTTGAATATCAGTAGCTTATAAGGTGTTATAAGAAAAAGTGCTTAAAGTCTAT
>VYYI01000642.1:0-28021 GCA_021029175.1 Bilobella aurantiaca
AATATAAGCAATCTAATCACGCTTCTTAACAACATTTACAACAATGGTGTTGATTGGCCGGTATACGCTCACAACTTTTTCTTTTACTATATTTTATATTTTTAAAATTTAGTTGTCGATCAAAGAATATATAATACAATTTCAAGTGTGCAAGGTTATGCCATCAAGTATGTTATTGCTCATGATATACAATCCAAGTTTAAAAAAAAATGCACAATTTTTTCCCAAGTAGAATGTCCACAAGAAAGTTGGAGCTATAAGGTCTCCAGCCAATATACAGGCCTCTAATCCTGCCATTGAAGGTTACTTATTTGTTCAAAATATTTATTAAAATTTAGAAATCAACTTTTTACTTTGACAATGCTGATAACGTTTACTTCAATCCGATTTTTTTTCATTCAAAACACAATTGTTACCATATTTCCATATTTTACAACGGAAATTGTTGAAGTCTTCAATACCAGCACCATCTCCCGTTCCATTGTGGAAACTTAAAGTTCTATCTTAGAATGCTTAACGGAGATATTGAACGTTCTTGTAATGCAATTTGCGGAAATCAATTTATATAGATGACAATGGTCATTTAACTCAATTGAGTTCGGCAGAGTGGATGACAATCGGATTTAAA
The DNA here is from genome assembly GCA_021029175.1 of Bilobella aurantiaca. Lineage (NCBI taxonomy): Eukaryota > Metazoa > Arthropoda > Collembola > Poduromorpha > Neanuridae > Bilobella > Bilobella aurantiaca. Next base: position 629 of record VYYI01000642.1, read on the forward strand.
AATAGTAAAGTCCAAATTTTTGAACACCCAACAAATGTATAGATGCAGAAGCATTTTGTATAACAAATTGGCTTGCAAGACATATATTCAAAACAAATTTATTTACGCATCAACTTCATCTTTATTATACCATTTTAGTTCATTTCTTGAGTCTTAGTTTTGTATTCAAAATTCTAGGAAACACGATTTCACAAATTGTGGTGAAGTTGGTAGCCAACTTTCTTTTATTTTTTTTAGATTTTAATAACTGTTTTGAATTGGAATAAAATACTGTAACACTGCAACGATATGGCTTTGGCATACTGCATTACATTAAGTGAAAAGATACATTAATTTAAAATGTTATGTTACAATTTCTACCTGCAATGGGGGTCATGCATGGAGACAATAAGCCGGATAATATTGCCATCCGCGACAACAAAACACTTGACCTGTGTATTCTTGATTTTGGAAGTGCATGAATCATTAATGACGACCTAACCTAATAAAAGGGAGCACATACTACCATAGTTGGCATGTAACAAATCTACTGTTACAAATGCTTACCAGTTCCATGTCAATACCGAGAAAACAAAAACCGAGAATGCAATAACCGAGAACTACAAATACCGAAAATACAAAAACCGTCTACATCAACATCTCATGAGGTCATGTGTAGGTCAACATCTCATGAGAGGAAATGATGTTTGGAATTCAAAAATTGTATTCTGTAACCTTTAAATAAAATAAGATGTTGTGGCAAGTAAAGGTCGCCTAAGGTCAACCTAGGATGAAGGACATATAGGTAATGGGTTGTGCAAAAGAAGGGGTGGACCGGGATTCGATCCCGAGCAAAGCAGAAGAAAAGGTTGCTCGTGTTACCACAAGACCAGGTGCCTCTCATACCAAGAGAGGCTCAACCAACACACTATTGCTTTGCTATCCCACATAGGGTATCCCTGAAAGGTAATACAAAGTGGAATTCAACAAATTTTTCTTTGTGGCCTTGAAATGTCATGTTGCGGCCTGTAAAAGTTACAAAAAGTCAACCTGATGTAAAGGCCTTGTAGGGTAAGCCTTGATATGTATAATTATATATAATATATTGTATATTAATATAATATATAAAATTCCGTAATAAGGAGAATTCTAAAATTGTATTCTGTGACCTTGAAGTGTAATCTTATTGACTTTAAAAGTCACAACAGATCAACCCAGGGTCAAAGCCATGAATTTTTAGCATTGTTTTTTTTTCATAATTTCAGAATTTATTTTCATTAACAAAAATTAAAAAATAGCATTAGTTTGACGACTGACTTAACACGTTTACAAATACAACTAATGTAGTTATTAAGAAGACTTTATTTCCAAAACAATTTTTTACGGTGAACCGTCTTGAACAGTTTTGAAGGAATCGAATCAGCTTAATACAAAGTTAATTGGAATTTTTTTAACATTTAAAGCATTGTTGATTTTACAACTAAAATGGTCATAGTATTACACAGTTTAATTATACACTACAACGCAGCAATGATAAACAAGCAATTAATACTTACACATAACGGTATTTAAAATATGATAGAAGAATTAACATTTGCTTTACTGAATTGTGTGAAGACATTAAAGGCGCAACTACTTGTGGCAAACATGTATTGAAGAAAAAACATCAGAGGGGTTTAGAGTTTCATGCAAGTTGGCATACTGGCTTTTAGAAAAGCCTCAAACTTGGCTTTGGCTACCACTTCCCTGAACCATGCCCTTTTCCCCTCGACTTCAACTATTATAATATCTTCACCTTTGTTAACTACAACTATCCCAAAGTACTTGTAGCTAAGTAGGCCCATGTCTTCAAGCGTTTCCGGCTCTTTGCTTGTGATTTTGTAGATGAAGCAGCACCATTCAGTGGGGGCGGAGGCATTGCGCGGAGTAATGGGTAAGACAAACCTTCCGTTGAAAACAACGAATTCTTTATTTAACCCCGGTATTTGAGACTCCTTCCACTTGGTTATATTTAGTAACTCGTTCTGTATTTTTGGAATTGCATTCGCAAAACCTATGACAATGGAGCTTACCTGCAAATAAAATATCGATTTAAGTAGTTACACAATTGGTTTAGACAAATTATATAACATATAAATTATATATCTAATAGCGCTGTTAGCATGTAGTTAGTAAATTTAGTATTGACAATATTCTTAATAATAAGTTTTCTTACAAAACTTATAATTAAAACCTATTGTATATTTTCTTCTAAACTTTGAACGCCTGTAACTTGACAGCTTTTGGTTTTCCAAATTTACAAGCTAACGTGGCCGTCCTAAGACAGGAGTACTCTTTAAGCTCAATTTCCAACGGTCAAATTTTCACTATTGGGGAATCGTTTTTGAGTTCTTCTAATGTCATTGATAGGTTTAGCGTACATGAAATGTAAACCTCAATTTTCTTACAGATAAATATTACTTATTATAAATTACCATTAACTACTTGGTAAATCGTTTTTGAGATTTTTAAATTTCATAGTTAGGTTTGGCGTGCATAAGAACCCACAATTCCAGGTAAAACCAAATTTCCAAAAGTTAATTTTTTCATTACAATTAACGAATCGGGAATCGTTTTTGAGCTATTTAACTTTCATGCCTATAGCGTATCTAGAAACCAAATTTTTAATTAATTTTTTAGATTTAATTTGTTGTATTCAGGATCGCCAGCAAATTAGGGACAACCCTCAACACGACTTATCTCATCACCTCCCTCCCCTCCCTCTTGCGCTTGCCTCGTTTCTAGTGCAAGCGCATCGGTGCCTCACCACGACTCATACCATACTGGGTTTTATTATATAGTATAAAACATACAGGTTCCGCAACGTGTTTCTTGAGACAACGATCGATTTCTGTTGACAAATGATTTTCAAACATAAGTCCACTAACGTGAACAATGACATATTCTCCAAAGTCAAATTCGCTTGGTTTAATTTCTGCCACAAAGAATCTGCCATTGTAACCGTAGATGACGAAGGCAGTAATTTTGCAGTCGCCAGCATAGTTGAAATAAAACTCTGTTTTTATCTTCTGCACAAACATCTCTTCCGAACTGAACGAGAAAGGCGCCTTCTCAGATATTTCTCGTTTCATAGTCTCATAGGGAAACCTGAATTCGACATGAGACGTGGCATGTATCCAAGGCCATTTAAATTGACTTGATGTTGGCAGTATACTCGGACTAAAAGCCAGCGTGTAGTGATTCTTGACATGCATGTCACATTTTTCAAATGTTGGTTTATCCCAGGTTCAAAAACATGGTCATCTCAAAAGTGTAGTTATTGTCATATAATCCTCCTGCTAGTAAATAGTAGGACAATTGGTCTGTTTGTGTTTGTACATTGAACATGCATATTATTCCTTCGCATGTTGGAACAATCTTGGCACCAATTAATGTCACTGTACTTTTACCAACCTCCTCAGGAGCAGCAAGTTTAGTGAGATCAATGAGCGCTGTTGATTCTTGGCCTAGTTGATTTTCTAATTGGTCAGGAACTAACCATTCCCTTGCCAGAAACGGATGTACGTCGGATAGGGTTTCTTCTATGTTAGCTTCAATCTCAGCTAGTGATGCGGGCTCAGAAGTTGTTACCAATTTGGCGTCTGCTGTGTTCAGTTGTTGTCCGATGGTAAATATATATTCCGAAAACTGTTCCGGCCTATTGGGTGGTCCGCAGTAAATTCCAACCATATTGTCTTTGACAACATGCCATATCCATTTCAGAGTGTAGTTTTCGCCTTTCACATTTATTTCTCTACAAGAGTCGCTTTCGCCCGCTTGTTCCCAGTTTTCTTTAAAAGGATACGGCGTCCAAAGGTAATAATACTCTGCTTGGGATTTTGCTTCGTCAATTTTTAAAGGAACGTGCTTTTGATCCACCATATTCCATATGTTGCCAAGACGGGTAACACGAGCTGACTCGCCGTCAAATAGTAGTGTGGCAAAGAAGTGGGACATTTGGCCTTTAATCTCGTAGGATGATACAATAAGTCCGCATTTTAGAGGACCTTCAATAATGAATTGGTAGAGAGGTGTGATTTTTGGGGTCATGTTTTGTGTAGGGGACTTGGCTTTATGTCTCCTTTTTCTGCTTGAATTTGTATTTTGATTATTTGCAACAGGTGTTGGGGATGTAGCCTCAAATCGGTTTGAATTCGTTATGTAAGTGGTGATAAGCGTGCGTTCGCTCTCAGGTATCTCTTTCCAGACCTAGGTTGTTAAAAATCAATGTTATTAAATTCAAAAATTATATCGTTCGGACATGTTGGCACCCTGACAAGAGAACACTTTCTTGTTTGCCATGGGAATGGGGGCAATAATCGTGTGGGGGAAGTTACCCCTTAGGGACACCCATTGAAATCCTGAACATTTTGTACCCTCAAGGGGAGACCCTTGGAACCCGCTTACTCCAATGAGTTTGACCATAACACTGCCCTATTCATGCAACCCCAAACAAAATGTAATCAAGTATTAATTGTGACTGCCCCAATGTAGCTTGGTGTATGTAAGTACAAGTGAGCAAACCGAGCGAAGCTTACGCAGGAGCGCAAGAACTGAGATGAACGTAGCGGTGCTAGTCGTATAAGTGGAGCGCGGAATTGCTTCATTCGGCACACTCTTCAAGTAAGTGTCAGGGGTCTTCCCAAAGACGAAAAAACCCAAATCAAACTAAAATTCGACAAACCTTTCGTGGTGTCAAGGGGGTTGAAGAGGGAGGGGGAAAATGTTCAAGGGGTTCTCCCAAAGGGTAACTCCCGCCACGACCCTTGCCCCCATAAATCAAAATTACAGTGGAGAATCCTTCTCCATATTCACAAAGTTTTCCAAACGGCTAAAAATGTACCAGTTAAACTAATAACTTCACCGCTTGTCTTTGTCCATATTTTGCTATGAATAATTTAACGTAGTATAATGTTCCTTAGTCTTAGTTCTAAGAACTAATCAATAGGACGTTTATTAGTTGGTCTTTATCTAAACTGTAAAAATAATACACATACATACAAACGCTTGCTTACATAAAAAATACGTGCCAATATTACAATTCATCATATTACCATAAAAAATCATTATTAAAATTTAACTACGATTTCCAGGCAACCATATCCTCCACCTTTTTTAATCATTTAAAGTAATACTAGTGCTAATTTTTTATACCAATAAGGCACAAATTTCTGTTACAAATATTAGTCCAAGTGACCTATATGAGAATGTACAAGCCTGGAAAATGTTTGTGAACACGCTTAAAGGTATATCCTAAGCTCAGCATCTAATGCAATTGGCGACGGCTCTTTAACGACAAAAGTACATTCAGTTTGTGGTTTACAACCATTAAAGTACAACTTTGTCTATACAAATTTAGTAGAAAACAAATTGTTTTCAAATTTAAAATAAAAAAAAACCTACTGTCTTCTTTGGAAACAAACAAATATGTTGATTTTGTTTTTTATTATCGTCTAACACAAGCAAAATATTTGTTTCCTTTCAAAATGACTTCTTGCTACGTTCAAATTAAGTTAGTACTATGTTCAATCGAATAGACCCATCAAAATATGGGTTTCAAAACCTTCTGAATTGTGAGGCACCAACCCACCAATTTGGGGTTGGCTCAAAAAGTATGTTCTAATCAATAAACAGTAGTTGTGGTGCTTACAATTGCAGATTCAAGTCCGAGTACACAAAGAAAGCTGAGGCACCAAAATAGTGTAGCGTTGAACATTATGAAGAGTTTAAGTAGATGGAAAAGCAAAGTATAGAATACTACAAAGTAGGTGATAGGGAAAAATTGCAGGAAAACCTCCAAGGCTTAAATATTAGTGAAACAGCATCACGTAAAAAGTTCATACAAATTATTCAAGCTCCAATCCTAAAGCGGGGATTTGAAAAGCGTAGAGAATGACGCTTATTAGGAATACGTACATTTTTCAAGGAGAAAATTAGAGGACGATGAATAATTTCAAAAAAAAAATTAAATTACTCCTAGCACAGAGAAGGAGGTAAATCTTCATATGCAAATTAAGCACAAGTTAACCTTTCTTACAGCAAACAATTGCTTGTTGGACATAGATAATGGCTATTTGCTTCACGCTGTGCAACCTCGTAGACAGTACAAACTGGATCCCTACAGTAACATTTTCGCGTAGATCATTCGTTTTGCCTGAATGTAAAGCAACGTCCCGTTCTGAGTTGAGATAAGGCGAGTTAAACAAATGATTTGGTAGTTTAGTACACATTATTTTCCTTATGGTTGGTCAAATTAAAAGTGAAATTGCTGAGTTTGTTTAATTAAAAAAAGATTAACTTCAAAACATAATTAAATGTTAGTATTTAGTGTAGCTGAAACACTTTAGCCTTTTCAATTAATCATCAACGACATTGTAAATGTTGCGGAGATAAAAAAAAACTTTGTAAAGAAATCATATTAGTGTTTTGGTAATATGAGTGAAAAATGTTTACAAACCCATAAATATGAATAAATTAATTAAACGTAGTAAAAGCTTGAGACGATAACAATTATTGTGCTTAGCTGTTGCTCCAGCTGGCTAAAACGGATGCAATTATTATATGTATATTTCAAACAAAGTTTCTTAACAAAAACTGTTTTTATTCCGACTTTTTGAGATATCTGTATTTCTGTGAAATTCAAATTTTTAAACATTATTATATTATTGCTTTTTACTTGTTAAAGCACTTTAGCAATTTCGTTTTCGGTAATTTGTTTAAAAAAGAATCATTTGCATTTCGTAAGCTAGTTAATTATAAAAATAATATTGATGGAGTTAGTGTACGTATTAGCATGAGAATAATGCGCATTTTTGTCACATGATGGAACTACAATTCCGTTTATTAAATTAATGCAAGTACTGCTACTACACAAAGTTAAAACTAAAAATGTTTCAATTTTTAAAAAAATTATTGGAGGCACAGTTCCTTATTTCAGCACCTTTAATATCAACACGCATCTACCCCGAACTTTTGAAACATCTTATCATCATGACGTCGTGACATGACAGATCATATTCGCTATTTTGAATTATATAATACACATTTTACTCGGAAACTACTTGTCTGAAAGTTTCTCAGATACTATATTGGGGATTTAGTAGGATTCTTACGAAGTATAGATACAGTATACACTTTTAGGTACAAAATAGTTCTCCGTACAGTATATGCCGATAATTTAAAAAATTCAGCTCATCAAACAGCGTCACTTTATTGGCCTTAATTAACTAAACATGTTTTAAACAGCATAGGAAAGTTTAACCTCTAGAACCAAACTTAAAGTAATAATTAAAAAGACAGTTTTATCTTTTTCAGGTGTCTTAAATTTATTTCTTTTGAAACTTTTCTAAACAACACAACAAACTGACGATAGATTTAGGGTTTGCGTTGAGTCTTCTGTGTTAATAGAGGACTCTAAAAAACTTCTTCCAAGCAATACTTAGGCTTGAATTTTCAAAACAATACTTATCGTGTTGTTGTTTCGAGTTTTCAATAGTGAAAAATATAGTTTTATAACTATGTTTTTACAGTCTAACTATTTTGTTCAATGCACATAACTAAATACGACAAAACATGTTTTCTTTATTTCGTTCTAATTACAAACAATACACTCTAAAGCGAGCTTCCATAACACTATTTTTTTGTTAGGCACCCCATTATTTTGAACCAATTAATAATACGTGTAGTCAAATACACGAGCATACGAGCCTAATAGATGGAATCATAGAATATAATAGAGGTAGAATAGATACTTACTACTTAACATTTTTTAAATATTGCGATTTTCTATTTGTTTTGGGCAAAATTATGTTTTTTATGTTATTTTGACCTCTCAATCTAAAATTGAATTTAAAGTAATTAATGTTTGAATGAAGTTTTTAAGTTTTTAAATAATATTGAGCTTTCGCTTGTGAATTTTGTGTCTGTTTAGCATGCGTCTTACGTGTTCTGCTTAAATTTCCAAGTGTTGGTTTCTAGGCTGGGTTCCATTTTTGCATATTAAGCATATAATGCTGTTTTTTCCTATAACCCAAACTCTGGACGGACCTAAATTGTTGTGCTAAATGGTGTTTTGTGTTCTATCATACGTTAAAATTAAATTATGTTAACTAAAGTATGGCATTTTTTTTATTAAATTGTTTATTTTTGATTTGTTTAGCTCGAAGGCAACTAGCGACTTCTCATTTTAGTCTTATTGGTAAAGATTAAGTTTTGAAATAATAGTAAATTTTAAATAAGCAATCTAATTACGCTTCTTTCCAAACATACACAAAAATGGTGCTGATTGACCTGTATACGCTCACAACTTTTTTCTTATCCTTGTAAAATAGTACGTCTAAAATCAACTCAAATTCGAAAATTAAACGTAATTTCTGCAATTTAAAAAAAAATAATTAAGATATTTTATTATATTTTGATTTAAATTTTAGTTTAACAGTTTAGTATAGGTTTTATAAAATTGTTTTGAGTGAATTCAAAAAACAAATAAACGCCAACTGCAAATTATAACTCGTTTCGTCTAATGGGTTTTTTTTCAAATTTGTCTTTCTCTTAACTTTCAAATTAAATTACCATACTCAAAATTACTTTTGCCCCTTAATTATAGTATTTATTTATTATTAATTTCTATATTAATAACCACTTTTCAAAAAAGTAATTGCCGGAATCAAGTTCAATTTCTGTCGGTTTTTCTGGAATTTTACTTTATTTTAGAAATTATAGGCTTTTATTTCAGGAATAAATTTTTAGGCCTTATGTTTTAGGTATTATTTCTAGGCATTAATACATGGTATCTTGGGTCTTTGTATAAATGGAGTTTGAATTTATAGTTTGGCCACAGTTCAAAATTTTTAGTAAATCAAAATTGGTTCCTAAATTATACATCCTAAATTCTTGTGAATTGCGTTAATAATCCATAACTCGGACTCAAATAGTCTCCCATACAGAAGTAAAATGAAAGTACTTCTACTGCTTTTAATTGTTCAGAAAATATCGGCGGACACTTTTAGTGTGAAACTTCTTGATGGCGCAGAGCATAATTTTTTTAACGTGAAAATAATTGGAAGAGGTGGCTAGGCTGTCGTTTTCAAAGGTAATTCTTGCAATTAATTATCTACAAGTTACACTAAATATTAACAAATTCCCAATACTTGTACGGCGCCATGATGTGCTAAAAAGGAGTTTATATTACAATTATACAACTAGTTTAATTATCATTGACCATCTTATTGCAAGTATTTTCAAAATAGAAGCACTATTACCAAACAAATGTGACTTTGCAACACCAACACACGAAGTAACCATATTGTAGTTGGTTGACACTTGTCAATAGTAATTCTTTGTTAACAAAACAATTCATTTCTCGCAGGCAATTGGGGTGATGCAAATGGGAAACTAGTTGCTCTGAAGATAGTAAGCCCAGATTTCTCTAATTTCATAATTTTAAGTTTTAGAAATGTGCTCCACAAAAATATTTAATTAACTTGTGTCCCAGAACCTAATGACTTTATTTTATTTCCAACGCTTCTTTAATTTCCAAATACAAAGTTAAACCAATATACCGGTATATTTTGTATTTTTATAATTTAGTCCATGAAAAAATAATATAATACTATTTCAAGTGTGCAAGGTTACGTCATCAAGTATGTTATTTCTCATTATTTATAGTCCAAATCCGAAGAAGGAAATTCAAAAATTTCAGCCGAGTGGAATTTCTACAATAAAGTTGGAGCTATAACGTCTCCAAAAGCCGATATACTGGCTTCTAATCCTGCCACTAAAGGTTACTCATTTGTTCAAATATTTATTATAATTTAGAAATCAACTTTTTACTTTGAAAATACTGTTTTACAGCTGGAATTGTTGAAGTCTTCAATAAGGGCACCATCTCACGTTCCACTGTGGAAACTAAAATTTCCGTAGAAGGCTTAGCGGAAACATTGAACGTTCTTGTAATGGAATTGGCGGAAATAAATTTATATAAATATACACATAATGACAATGGCCTTCTAACTCAATTGCGTTTGGCAGAGTGGGTGACAATCGGATTTAAAATAGTAAGTCAAAAATTTTTTGACACCCAACTAAGGTATAGATGCAGCAACATTTTGTATAACGAAATGGGTTGCAAGTCATACATTCAAAACAAATTTATTTACGCATTAACATCATTTAACATTTACGCATAACGCATTTATTTCATTAGGCATTTAACTTTATTATATGATTTTTAGTTTATTTTTTTGTCTTAGCATTTGTATCCTAAATTCTAGGATACACGATTCCACAAATTCTGGTGAAACTGGCCGCTAATTTTTCTTTATTTTTTTTTAAATTTTGATTTTAATATATGTTTCAAATTGGAATAAATACTGTAACACTGTAAAGATATGGCTGAGGCATATTGCATTACATTAAATGACATGATACATTAATTTAAAATTTGATGTTACAGTTTCGTGCGATTCAGTTTCTGCATGAAAAGGGGGTCATGCACGGAGACATCAAGCCGGAAAATGTTGCCATCCGCGACTACAAGACACTTGACCTATGTATTCTTGATTTTGGGAGTGCACAAATGATTAATGAGAAGTATGACGACATAATAAAAGGGAGCACATACTACCATAGTTGGCATGTGACAAATCGACTGTTACAAATGTTCAATTGGTTACCCGCCGGCGTTCCTCCTTTGAAACAAAGAATTGGGTTGAAGGATGACTTAGAATCCTTTGTAATTTTGATGTACAATATGAGGAAGGAAGTTGAGTGGAAATCTTATGACAACAAATATGCTTTCTACCAATGGGTTAGTGACACCAAGGTTAAAACAGACTCGTCGAACGTGAGCAAAGAGGAAATAGACGCAAGAAATCTAACGCAAGAAGAGCGAGACGGGGTTATGAAAGAAAATTTATTGAAAATGCTAAACTGCAAAGAAGGTTTCCCAAATCATATTGCTTCATTGGCACCAGGTATATAATTACCCTATTACGATTAAGCAGATTACTAAAATCGCCTATTTGTTTAAATGATATCTGTACTGAAAACACTGCGAATTAACTACTAGTAGAACTCAAAAACATACGACAGAACGCCATAGGTTTTAACAAATACCGTTGAAGAATGGTTACATTTGGCCTCTAGGTTGATATTAGGAAGGTTGTAGTGTCATTTCCCCCCGCAAATATCCGAATGCAAGCCATGCACCTACCATATAAGTACTTATTTATATCGCAAATTCCAGATAGATGCCCAGCATCCCATCTTATTGCGATTCTGGCACGTATTTTTATATTTTAATTGATACTGCAAAATTTCCGTCACCTACTATATTATTTATTTTTACAGTAAATCTCCAAATAAACGCCTTGCCCGTATTTCATATTTTAATTTTTCTCAATAATTTTCGATTATGCGTCTATACTATGACTCTTCACTTGTACAGTAAATTTTCAATTAGACGCCCAGCACGTGTTTTTTAACTCTTTTTTTAATAGGCGATTAGTTAGCTCTATTATAGAAACGCTACTATATAGCTAGAAAAGCTATTAAGACACTTATTTGGCAAGTTTTAGCTAAAAAAATTAGGTAAAAAACCAATACAGATAACAATAACCAAAAAACTGTGCATGAAATAATAAACGACCAATCACTGCCTGACAGAAACAGCCACTGGGTTGCCCTTGAAATATGATCGAAGAATTAGAAACTAGAACAGAAAGGTTTAGCTTTTAGAAAATATAATGTAAACCAACTCAAAAATTTGCTTTAACTTATTAAGTAGCGGAAGCAGAGCGAAAGTTACTTTATGTTTTTGTTTTGTACGTCCGTATGAGTAGAATTTATGTCTCGGGAACTACCGAACCAAACTCTGTTAATCAACATGACCCCTTCACCCTAAAATGACCTTTCAAGATCAAATCTTACTTTTTCATGAAACAAAAAGTTATTATGGTTTTGATAACCCCAGTCTCTTCCTTGACCTAGAAATGACACCTCGACCTCAAAATCACAGAAAGTGAGATAATACCACAGATTGTCTCAGGTGCTAAATTTAGACCCAAAGTAAAAAATTTTGTTCTAATAATTTTAATTATTCTCTAATGTCTAATGTTGTATGTCTAATGTTCTTATTTCGGCTACTCTGTTGACCGTTTTACCACGGTTTATTATGGATATTCTTAATTGTCCACTAATTTTATTACTCCATTTTCTTAGGAATACCCCAACAGGCAATTGACATTCTAAGAGACACTGTTTCCTATGCCAGGAAGGACACATTAGAAGCCAAAGATGAAGAATTGCAGGAAATTGTGGATATGGAAAATTCTTTTTATAAAAAATGGGAAGTGGCCTTAGGCAATTTCTGTAAATTGAATAATGTTTCGGGTGCAGGGAAATATATTTCAAAACCTAATGAAAGGGATTCTCTGAAATTAGCTAAGGCTAAGAAGCCAAAATGGCTCTGCTGCGGAGGTGATATATAAATTGCAATGTCGGCATTTTATCTGATGAACCTGCGTGAAACTAAACACAATATTTGATTGAATTTATTAAAACATAAATTCATGGTTAAAACGAATTTAATTGTCCCACATTTTCTTAAAATTTTTCTTTAGCAAGCATCAGTTGCATGTTCCTCCAGAAGTTATCAATCCCAGAATCTACAAGCTGCTTCAATTTTATGGTAATCCATTCACCGGAATCAATTGGAATTGACCAATAAATTAATTGCGGTAACCATTTATTTTTGTGAATTTGGTAATTGTCGTGATTTTCTTCATGGTTCAGTACTATCTTTGCCCATTCAATTTGTGGTTGAGTATGAACAAAGGCTACTCGCTGAGTGCAGTTAGTGGAACACTTCTTAAACTCCGTCACAGCTTCAAAGGAGTCAGGATCACAATTCAGCGTATTAAAAATCATTTTAAAAATTTTCACACTTAAGTGAACTTTCTCAGGAGTCTTGTATAATAAAGACATTTCCTTCAAAGATGATTGCAGGGATTTGGAATCATATGTGTGAGATAGATTTGTGCAAGTTCCATTTTCTACATTTTTCATGCCAGGAGTCATAATAACAAAATCAGCAAGTGCCCAAAAATTTTCTATAGGATTTTTGATGAGCGATGGCAATATCAAGTGTGCGACAACGATTCCCTTGAAGCTTCCCGTAAGTACTATACACATCACCACCCACAAAATAAGGCAATATCTAAACGTTCGAACAAGTCTTACAGCAACCTCAGATCTTACGTAATGTAAGCTTGGGAGCTTCAAACTTTGTTCTATAAGTATGAATACAACATAATTTAACACTTCAAAGAAGACATGACATGTACCGCCACATATAGTAGTACATTTCTGGCCCCAGTTGCTAGATAGAATAGTATATATTAGCGAGATCACTATGGAAAACCCTAAAACTGAGGCCCATGTCCCATGTTGAAACGGTTTTACATAAATTTCGAAAGAAAGTGCGTTGTGCGATCCAAAGCATGTAATAAAATTAAAATATTGTGACGACGTCAACACAAAGTTGGAAGTAATTGGCTGCTTACTCCTTGCTCTTAGTGTATTAGATGAAATATATCCAAAAGCAGGGGTTGAAATCAAGAGAATTTCAAGTTTGTTAGTGTCCCTCATGTTACTATAATTGTATTCCATTGTTCTAAATATTATACTGTTGATTGCGCGTTCATGTACAGTTGCCAATGTGAACCTAGCACTACATTCCATCGGTCCAAAATCATGCTTAAAATCAGGCACACTGGCACATTTGAAATAGTTTTCGTAAATTTGTGCGTTCTTGTAGAGGTCCAGCCAGTAGTTGTGATTAAGAATATGCATTCTGCCGTTTCTTGCTGCTTTTTGTAATTCGTCTCTTATATTTAAATTACTGATTGTTACATTTTTTAGCGAAAGAAAGTATACTACTTTAAATTCTGAATAGACGGTGGGAGATAAACAAAATTGACAAATGTAGTAAGCCATGCTAGTTTGTTGTGATTTCAAATTTAGGTTCTCATCGTGTCTCTTATTAGAGTATGTGTCTTGAATTCTATATAGTATTCCATACAACTTTACCAGGCGCATTTCTTTTAGAAGCAGTATTGCCTTTAGTTGGTCAAAACTTTGTACAAACGCAAAGAACCAATGAGGCAAACTTACTATTTGATTTTGGTTGTATGCGTTTACACCAGCCACAAATGGTGATGGTATTCCCCTCTTTCTCATATTAGTGAATTCCAAATTTAGATTCTAAAGATGATAGCTCTCGGGGTCCCATAACTAAAAAATATGCGACGCATCTTGATCGATGTGAAAATATTGTATTTGATAACTGCGGTAATGTGGAATTTGAGTTTAGATTAGTAAACAAAGTTACTGGAAAGACGAAAGCTCCTAATTCAAAATTATTTCCAATTAATTGAATAGAAACAGAGCAGTTTAAAAATGCGTAGAGCCAACTATGAAAATATGGTATAATCCAACCATCGTTACAGTTGATTGTTAGAATTAATAAAATTCTCAATATGGGCAGTGACATTTTAAAATATTTCTTTGAACGATATACTTGATATGATTGTTTGATGTCCAAGTGGATGCATTGTCTTTCTTTTGACTAAAAGCAAATAGTAATTACAAACTCATATAACGATCATAGGATTCTTGATAAACACGAAATGCAATAATGCTTTGTCAAATTTCCCCAGGTACCTCAAACATATAATTCCAATTTAGACTATTTTCTAATTTTCTAGAAGCGTAACATAGAATAAGCTATTAACACTAAATTATGCGTGGTTTATTTGTCGGCATATGAAACTAAACAAAGAGAATGTCGAAAAACACAGATAAACAAACATTAAAATTTCAAATGATAAACACCACCGGGAAGCTGTCTACGTCAGAAAAAAATATTTAAAAATTAAGTTTCGCGTAGTTGGAAAAGGAGTTATTTGAATTTCGTGCTTTGCGGCTCTATTTGACATTCACTCAAGACAAACAACGTGTAGGGTATACGCTTGGGGATGGATTTTTTTAGCATAAATGTTGTTATCAGGGTACAACACATGCTAATTTTTCAACCTAATTTTTTTTTGAAACATTGACGTAAAAAAAAATTGTATTATATATTATGAAAACTGCATTATCTATTCAAACTCAAGCAACTGTGAAATTATTTCTTGGAATTAATTAACTAAAAATATTAATTCTAATAAGTTTGTTCTGCAGAAATAAAAACACAAACACAGAAGCTTATGTTTATTATTTAAATATTTAAAATACCATTTAATAGTTCAAAGTAAGGAAATCTGATTCGATAACTGTAAAAGACAATTACAAAATTAACTTAAAAATCAGTAATGTAAAACTAGTTTTCCAAAAGTTAATTGATTTTCATTTGTAATAACTAAACTAATTGTTCAGTGATATTTTTATTGATTGCCCTCAATTCAGCGCCCTGGGACGCTAAGAGACTATTGCAAAATAAATAGGGCCGTGCACCGCACAAAAACTCACAATTAATTGTCAAAAATCAATTTTGACAAAAATTACCGGTTGATAGAGTATGCTAATTAGAGTTTGGAATTCATGCTTCAATGAATTAAGTCACCTGATTAAGTGCGTGGACCTTTTTAACCTTTAGCAATTGCTAAGTGATCTTAGAAAGTCATTAATTATAGCGCTCCAACTATAATTTTTAAATGCTTTTACTGGATACCATACATGGCCGTGACCCTAACTTGCCATTTGGTGAACTCTAGAGGTCAAATTTTGCCGATTAGGTCAAACTGACTTCAAAATCGTGCCTTTTTTTAAATAAGACTTTTTCATCAAAATGATTTTTGACAATTAATTGTGAGTTTTTATGCGGTGCACGACATTTTTTTGCAGTAGCCCCATAGCGTCTCGCCAGGGTGCTGAATAGAGGGCAATCAATAAAAATTTCACTGTAACTCGTTTTCAAGCTATTTGGAAACTCTAGCCTCAGCTTGCTTTGAACCCCTATATGTGACACACGCAAACGTCCAAGAGATAGTGTTTGTTTGTTGTTAACCACAATCAACTGAAGCTATTGTTCAGCTCATATATCAAAAACGAATATCCAGAGTTGCTTGACTTTTTAAGGGAAATTAGATACCAAAATTAAAAAGCAAATTTGTAGTTTTGGTAAACAGTGATCCCTTTACGTGAATCTCCGCTGGGAAAGGAGTTATATTTTTTTCCTCCACTAAATTTTAACAACAATCGCGATTGTTACTGAATACTTTTAGTTTTTCTTACTGAACTTTCCACTTTACTTATGGCAACGAAATAAATAATTATTGTGTTTTGGGTTATTGTAAGGAACGTTCAATTCTCCGGATGTGGTTTGCAAAGTGCGCTCCATTCAAAGTTAGGTCTTCCCCTCTGAGTGTCGGGATTCCAGTTATTCTTGTGGCAAACTTTTTGCCAGCGTCGTTCTTGTTGCTGCATATGATTGCCAATGTTTTCCGGCTGTTTTTGATAGCCTGATCGTTCAAGACGATTGGTCTCGAATGGGCAAAATTTGGCCTGAAAATTAAATTTTTAAATTTAACATGTTTGCTAACAATAGCGATTGTTTTTTAAGACACTTGAGCATACCACGTGGCCAATTTGGAAGCAATTCCGGCATTCAATTGTCTTCATCCCATCTCTGCGTGTTTGTTCCGGATCAACAAATACAGAAAGAAGCCTGGCAGCCTTCGGGATATTGTCGGGTATAATGTATTTTTGCGATTCAAGAAGCTTCTTAATCTCTTCACTAATCTTCTTGCGATCCTCACAAGTGAAGTCTATTACAATGGTGCCAATTTGACTTGTAAGCGATCCTACGCAGATGAAACCTGCCATAAACAATCGCGATTGTTAAGTCCAATGGGAGGGACAATTTGAACGGATGAGTACTTACCTCCGTATCTCCCGAGATTATGGAATTCGAAATCCAGACAAAGCACGGTTTCGCTCTTCATTGACAAAGTTGCCACCATTTGCAGAAACTTTTGACAATTGTCTGCAAAGAGTACTGCCGAGGCGTTGAAACGCGTGATACTTGGAACATTTTCTGGGAAGTTAAATGTATTGACCCATTGATCAATAATGTGTTTGTAATTTGGTGGCGTTGAACCAAAAAACTCCAGGTTTGAACGACGTACATCTTTCATCAATTGGGCATTGATGTCTTGTGGGCGAACACTTGCCTCCCCAAACCGCTGTCTTGCTTCTGCTTGCTGTTTCCAAAAGGGTTTCGACTTGGGTCCTATCTGCTGAGCCATATTGTTGCTATTTCAAACCAGCCTTAGATTAACAAACATTCGCGAATGTTAGAGTGAACTTGATATTTTAGTTTCCTATTTCATGTTAGCAGATAACTTGAAATAAACTCGTAAATAACTTAATAAAATTAATTACTTACCACAAGTCGCATAAACACTGTTAAATCCAAGTTTAAAACACTATAAATTGCTAATACTACGAAAATGAATTCGATAGATAACAGGCAATTTTTACTCAGAAAGAATTTGTTTACTTTTGAATCAGGACAACTTTTGGTGACACTAAAAGGCTAACTCCTTGTCTTTGCTGTTGGGGAACAGAGTTGGGAATACGACGACACATTTTGTTATTGTGTTACTATTTTTAATTAAAATAAAAACAAATTATATTACTTAAAGTACTAAAATAAAAATAATACGATCAACAACCGCGGTTGTTTGCAATTGTTTGTTTTGATGAAATTAAATATTATTAAATACTTTATTCTGAGTTTCAGTTTAAAGGAATTTAATTTTGTTATTCCTCAAAATCCGTTAAATCAATTTCAGTTTCAGAGTCATAAACCGAACTACCCCTGTCGGAAGCAAAATCAGATCCCGAATCGGCTTCTTGTGCAATTTGATCAGGCATTAGGGCATCATTTTCGTCTTCACTTTCATCTTCAGCATGATCAACGTCATCTTGAGGAACCAAAATATTCTGACCAACGTCACTTCCTACTGAATTGTCTTCTGAAGCCTCTCCGCTAACTGGCCCAGTCATAATGGAAATCTTAAAAAAAAACTCAATTACTTCTTTACGTTCACTATTTAAAGTAATAACTCATATCACCTGATTTTTCAGAATCAGCCGACTTTGGTTGAAGTGCTTTAGTTTGCGAGTATTCCTGTGAAATATATTACAACTATTAATACTGGAATTGTTTTCTCGTAAACCAAAACAATCACGATTGTTTCAATTTTAAGAAATCCAAATTCCAAAGTGACTTTGCACAAACTTTCGTTCAAAAGTCGCGGGTGAAGTTTCTGCGCGAATCAATCTCTATCTGAGTTTGAAACGAATAAACACGAATAAAAGGCTGCAAATTCAAAACGCAGTTGTTGCTTGTTTGTTAAACTAAGTGATTATGGTTAGGTCTACGAATTTTGAGGTATGAACAATCGCGATTGTTGATAAGTTCCTCACGATTCAGGTAACACAACTCTAAGAGCCATAATACACTACTATATTTAACTAAATTGTTTAGTTGATTGTTCACCAGAAACATCATGTCATCCGGGCACAACCAGAGTGTTAAAAGAAGACAAACTACATTGACTTTCCGAAACGTGCTTGAAGGAGACAGTGATGTAGTAATTGTCCCAAATGAGACGCAAGATGAAGGTGGTGGCTCAGCGGTTACATCTTTGTATCGTTTGAGATATGATCCAGAAGTCACAATTGAGGATAATGCTGGCAATACTCAAAATTCCGGAACTAGCGAACTAAAATTACCAGCGTGGACGTCACTAATATCAAGTTACTTCGAGTATGCAAGAGCGGGAGCGGGAAATACCAAAGATACAGTGGCAATGACTTGTAAAGTTTGCGAAGACACAAAGTCCGGCAAAGTAGGAAAAGAAATTGTGGGACGTGGGGCTTTTAATTTTGAACGACATTTACAGGTAAAAATTGAAAAAAAACAACAATCGCGATTGTTAGAGCACCCAGCACCAACTAAAGCATTTTACAATTTAAACAGCGCGTGCACAAGGAATCATATAAGAAATATGTGGAAGAAAAAGACAGCTTTCAAATTAAGGACAATGGGGGCGTTAAGCAGCTACAAACTCCGCTCCCGTTTTCAGTTGAATATTTACAAAACAAAGAAGCCTACTCAGCAAACGAGCCTAAACAGAAAAGGTTTGAAGAGAATCTTTTGCGATACATCGTTACTGATTCTGCTCCGTTTTCTTCCGTCGAAAAACCTGGTTTTCGAAACCTTATCATGTCTCTTGACCCAAAACTTAGAATTCCTACAAGAAAGACTGTCATAAGACACCTGAGCCACCAACACAACCGGGTATGTATCGATGTAATTGGTATTAAAATTAAACTCAACGCTAACTTACTTCATTAGTTAGCAACAATCGCGATCGTTTTAATTTTTAGATAATCGCATCAATGAAGACTGCTATTGCAAACTTACCAAAATTAATTTGTAATTTGATTATTGACATTTGGTCAATAATTTCGTCTTCCGTAGGTATACATAGCAATGCGCAAAATAGCATTACTGTTGATGGCGCATCGACTAGTGGCAAACGAAGAAAAACAATCAAAACGCCGCTGGATTATTTGGACGAAATTGAAATTGACAGAGGCGACTCGCCTGTTTCTCATGAAGTCGATGAATACCTTAAACTCAAACGTAGTGACAAGAATTCGAATCCATTACAGAAATGGGCTAAACTGGAAAGGGAATTTCCTATTTTGTCAGCGTTGGCATGTCGATATTTGGTGATACCTGCAACATATGGGTCAATTGAACGATTGTTTTCAGTCGCAGGTGCGTTGGGACGCTCAGCAAGGGCGAGAATCAAAATACCTCTTGAAATGTCATTGACTGTGCGACAGAACATTTTAAACCATTCAAAGTATAAAGACAAGGCTAAAACTAAATAAGCGTCTCCAAAACAATCGCGATTGTTAAAATTAAAACTATATTATAATAAGTTATAATTAATTATAATTATGTTAATTTTAAGTTCAAATAAAATGCTTTATTAAATTGAGGAAGCATAACAAGTTGGAACGACGATAATAAAGAATTTATAATTAAATTTTTAACAAGAAAATCTGAAATGATCCAAATAAACACAATTGATTCAATTTAAATTATCATTTTGGATGAACAGGGAGCAGAATATGAGGATGAGAAACAGCTGTTGAGGAGGATGAGGACAGGAGCCCGTGAGAACGGCTGGTGAAAAGGAGGAGGAGTACGTGAGGACGTGAGGACAACAGCTGATCAGGAGGATGAGGACAGGAGCCCGTGAGGACGGCTGGTGGAAAGGAGGAGGAGGACGTGAGGACAACAGCTGATCAGGAGGAGGAGGACGTGAGGACGTGAGGACGGCTGGTGGAAAGGAGGAGGAGGACGTGAGGACGTGAGGACGGCTGGTGGAAAGGAGGAGGAGGACGTGAGGATGTGAGGACAACAACTGTGCAGGAGGAGGAGGACGTGAGGACGTGAGGACAAACAGCTGACAAGGAAAAGGAGGACGTGAGGACAAAACCTAAAAGGAGGAGAAGGACAAAAAGGGTGTCCTCCAGGAGGATGACACAAGCCTGGACACAGCCACCGCTGCCCCACCGTTACCAGGACCACCGATCAGCACTCCTACACCGATTCAGAACCTCTGTTCAACACTGCCCCACCGTTGCCACGGTCGAAGATGACCAACCCCACTAGCACAGCCGTTACCAGGACGACTGATCAGCACACACCCACTAAAGCCATGGCTCACAATTGCCGAACGACCAAGCCGCCCCGCCAACCAACCCCACTAGCACAGCCGTTACCAGGACGACCGATCAACACTTCCCCCCAGCCAATGCTCACGCTGTCACCTGCCCCACCGAAATGAAGTAGACGAGGAAGCTGTGCCCAGGATTTCGACGCCTTGCTCCAGTCCCTCCAGCCTTCGAACTCGAGCAGTTTCCCCCTCCGGAACCTGCAGCTACCGCTCTTAGCTGCAATGACCCCAAGATTCCAGATCAACCCCCGCCGAACAACGCTTGATGACCGTTAGTATAAACTTCTCAACAATGATCACCGTAGAAAATTAATTTTTCTGGTGAATGCGCCGTGGTGCCTGACCGCGAGTCATACTACAAAATGCCTTTTATATATATTAATTAGTAAAAAAAAATGCTGTAGCTATTTGCAACAACTTTTAAAACCTCTAAAAATTCCTGAAAAAAGTTATAAAACTTTAAATAGTTTCAACACTTAGCAACTTGTGGTTATCATATGTGGTTACCCTGGGAGAGGTTATCACTACCACTTATTCGTGTTAGATCAACTAACTGGCATATTTTGGACAACACGACACGACACTCACGAAATCTTTTTTATAAAGTATCAAATGTGCTTGCGTATCCTGCGAATAGTACGCTACAAATATCGCCATATATCTTAATTTTTGTTTGGGAAAGGAACACATCAATTATTGAATTTAAGTTACTGCATACTAAATAAGTAGTAAAAATTTTTACACTATCAGTGCTGCAAACACTGCTCAATTAGTAGTCAGGATTATTAGCTAAATAATCATGGCTTCAAGATCAATGGGGATGTGTTTGACAAAGTATAAGTTGTATTCATGGTTGTATGGGGTGATTAGCAAATCCTTCAGATTTCTTTCCATAGATTTTGACCAGTTAATGTTTGTCCTTTTTGTATTCACTTACAATAGCTCTTTAAAACATACAACTTTTAAAATTGAACCTTAAGAATAGAAGACAATTTGACCCTTCGTAAATTTGCAACCTGATTTTATTTTTTTAAGCTTATGGTCTAACCTAAACCTAACCTTAAGTTTTTTATTTTAAAGTTTTTTATGGTTTAGAGATCATCATCATGTAGGAATTTTTATTTTAGGATTTCAATTTTGTAGAGATTTGAATTTCAAAGTTTTTTTTAGAGATTATGGCCACCTAGCCTGGTATATGGGAGTCTGAATCCAGAAAGCTACTGAGCCGACACGACTACAGTTTGCATCCAAATGTGAAATGGTCGCTGGTAAATTTGACTGTTTGAATTATTATATGATAAGGTAATGAAGGATTAATTGACATTCCGGCTTAGCGAGGTGCAAGGTGATGGGTAGATTTAAGGTTGCAAGGGACTCATTCCCATACATGTATGCAAATCAGGGGAGAGTTGTCTCGAGACCAAAGGGAAACGAAATCGAAAGCCGCGTTCTCAAACTGGGAGAGAGACGTTCTGAGCACTAGAAGGCTCATAGACAAGTTTTACATTTGTCAAGGTTATAAAAAAGTATTTTTTATGCTCTTTGACATTCGCCTATGTCAATGTTTGGGTGTGCTGGTGAGTTGACCTGATTAGTTGACTGGGAAGTTCTGAGGTCTGAAGCTAATGGGGTTTCTGCTGGGCAATGAACGTGGGGTTGACCACCTAGGAGCCTCTTGCTTAGGCAGAGGCTGAGCACCGCCTTACGCATAACCACCCATCTTCAGCCTCCACAACCGCAACATTTCAGGCCTCCAGTCACCACAACCACACAACCACTTTTTTACTGTGCTGATTGTGCTGGTGCCGGGATTAGATCTCGGCACCTACACAAGTTAGGACAAGAGTCTTAACCCCCGGACTACGGGCCTTGGGTGTTATAAAAAATAATAGTATTCTGTAAAATGTTTTCATTTCCGTTAGATTGTAGATTATACTGGTCAATTACATTAATCTCAATTAATCTTTTCATTTAACTCATCCTATTTTATACTTTAAGAACTCTTTTCATAACATTTGAAGTAGCAGGTTGGCTTATGAACTACAAAACTAGTCGTATGTGTCAAACACTGATAATTTCTCCAAAATTTGTGCTTTCGAGTTAAAATTAAAGTAATTAGTATGAATCAACTGCACTATTATGTTAACTGCCTAATAAATTGCATGCATTTCGATATGGCTTTCTCAACTTTAGTGTAAATGTAAAGAAAGCAATAGCATTAGAGTCCTTGTCTTTAAAATTTACTAACTTCAACCAGCAATTATTATAGTACAAATGCATTTGTCGATGGTATGCTAATCACAGTCTCTAGAAAGACATGCTGGAGGGAGCATAGTTGCTACCAGTTAATTAAACGCAAAATTTTATGCAGAAGTAGAATTTTAGCAATGAATCGAGAAAAAAGTGTTAATAGAAAATGACGCTTTTGTGTAGATCTAGAATAAATCCGGATTGTTTAAACTAATGTTGAAAACAGGAGCAGCTCTTTAAGTCGAAAAACTTAATTCATTTAACTGCTCGTGTAGATTTGAATAATAGTCTAGAACAAAGATGCTGATAGTAATGGAAGCATGATTTGACATTGTCCTCTATTAGTGAGCTTATAGCACCATTTGCCAAGATTTACTTCAACAAAAAGGTTGTATTATTCATGTGTAAGCTTATGAAGTCCGGTTTTGGAACAAGAGTACGTTTAACTCACGTTTCCTTGCGCTTTCTTAGAACCATTTTAAACTTTAAGATGTTGATTAATACAAACATTTGAATAAAATAAAAACTTGTTGGTTGAAACCTTCAAATTTTACGATGGGTAAGTTTAGTTGTGTCTTCGACCGAAATTTGTTAGCTAGTGTGCATCTACTCTGGAAACAACAAATGGTTAGGAAAATGGAAGGTTTCAGGAAGTGGGCAAAGAAGCATTGAGAACGTGCAACCACGAGCTTTTTAACCAGTAAGCTAGAAAATGGTTATAAAAATAAAAACGGTTGGGTTCGAACCGCGGCTGTTCAAGGTTTGGCAAGAATTTTTTCACACAAAAACAACCGTTCATAGTTAGTTAGAAATACCAAAATATAATACTTGGGCCAAGTTTTGTCACTACTTAACAATAGTAGTCTTCCGCTTTCAATATTGATGAACTGTGAGGCTTCAATATGTCCATTTTTGTGCTTTTCTCCATTGCCGAGTTCAAAACTGTTGATACTAATTTGCATAGTTCAACCAAGGTACTTTGCTAACTTATTTAGTTAGTAATAATAATTTACAGTATAATATAATTACTTACAATAATAAGTTTTAAACCAAATAGATTTATTGGCTCTAGTAAATTGGAAATGATTTGCATGTTGATCATCGTCAAATCTAAAATTTTACAATTTCGGTCGATTTGGTCTAGTGGTTAAGAGCTTCTGTCTCACTTCACTGGTCAGACTGAGAGAGTTGTTTGAAATTTCTGAACAACCGAAACAAAGTCTTTGCTACTTGCTTACCCCTTAAGGAATTGTCTAACCTCTTACCCTGTGTCCGTAACTTCAGTATTAGGCTGCACAGTCAGAGGATATAGTTATTCCTCGATAGGTTTTTCAAAAGCCTCGAAATAATGCTACATTCAACTGTATAGCATCAAATGCGTTTATTAGACAAACAAAACGGCGTGATGTTGGTGTCATCCCTTTGCGGACTAGGCCCGTAATACAGCGGATGTGCTCGCTTGATGACAACATACATGCTAATGAGTTCTTCGTCTCATATCTTTACCTACTCCCTTACATGTTGACTATCCGTCTTGCGGGAAAGTTGAACAAGTTTTCTTTCTTTGTTATGTTCAATAGGTTTGCATTGAAAATTATAGTTTGCATTAGTTTGCGAATTCATCATCTATAAATAAATAAAAATTTGTTTCTTGCGAAAATAATTTGCATTTGGTAGGGCCATATTTAAAATTTCGGAGCAAATTAAGTGACAACGAAAGCCCCAGATAAAATTTTCCTATACAATTGGAACAAACTATGGATCGTTTTTCGTTTATCATATACTTGACCTTTGACTCCAAGAAACTAAGAACTGTTTCGGGGCCGAACGTAATTAAACTTGTATTTGGTCCAGCATGAAAATAGGTATATCAATAAACAGAGTTGAGATTTGTCTAGTAGTAAAGATAATCGCCGTAATTGGACGGACAGGCAGAACAAAAGCGTAAAGTGCCTTTCTCTTCGCTTCCACTACTTAATAAACAGCACCCTGAAATCGTCATTTCCCAGTTTATGCCGCGTCATCTAAATAGTATAAAAATGCACCAGTATTTCTTTTTACTTTATCTTTAGTTTCAAAATTGCAACTTCTAATAGTAGAAAGATTGTGGAGGTACGATGAACCATTATCGATTCGTTTTGGTATTGATAGAAGTACTTGCTACGGCAAATATCGTATTTGCTACATGGACTCTATCGGTAAAATTTACAAACTAAAGCATTCTAATTTTGCAACCTTTACTAGCAACACTTTAACTCAATTTTAATTTATGCAGGACTTGCTTCGGATTCAGCAATTGGTAGTCTGCCAAAAGGCAACTCAACAGCGCTTGATCACATTCACTCACAGAGGGCTCTACTTTACTGATTTTGGGTAAAACATGAGGAGTAATATTAAAATTTCAAACTAATTTGAAAATTTCAAAAACTGTATTGAACAACACCCGACTTTGGAATGCTTAAGTGATTATCATGGTACACATAAAAACCTATGACACCCTAACTGAGCACCCTAATTTTTATTTATTATGAAAATATTAATTTTTCCAAAAAGAATTAAATATAAGAGAACAAAAAAAGTGCTGCGCAGCGCTCTCTTTGCTATTAAAGCATACCGTCGTAGCCTCGACAAATTCGTAAAAAAAAACGGTAATTGACATTTCCGCAAAGCGGACGGTCAACATGTAAAGGAGAGAGTAGGGGTATGGAAGGATAACGGCTCTTGAGCATAGATGTCGTCATCAATTCTTAGTAAAATTGTTCTGCCGCTAACACGGGCTATTTTGGTTAGTTGTATCATCAATTTGAATTATAATCTGTGTTTGAACAAATTAACTAACAGTTCTCAGACTGAACTTAGTGGAGTTGTCCGATCTGAATCTTCGATGTTGCGAGGGTTGAGGCTAGCTACGTTGACTAATTTTGATCTACACGCCTACGACTACTTTGCATCTCGTTCTGAAAATGTGCCAACAGAGCAAGTCAATGCGGCAGGATTAGAAATACCTTTAAGAGAGACCTTTACCGTCGTGTTCTTTCTAGCACCTACTGTAAGTGTATTTTAAAAATTATGACTGTCGCGCCCTTAACCATAAGTTTCTTGAAAAAGCTGTAAGGACTGGGTATCATATATAATATATCATATAATAATCAAATTCCTCATATTAATTACTAAATTTGCTACCTTAGGACGATACCCCAGACGAACCCTATACTTTTCTGTATTTCTTAAATGGAACAGGGAAGTACATACCAATCCCTGTTCATACTGGACGTGGAAGGAACGGCGAAACGTAAGTTGCGCTGTACATATATATTTAAACTTATCGTAAAAAAGTGTTAATAATTTTTGCATCCAAAACCTTTAAGAAGCAAAAATAAGAGAAAAAAAGTAAAGAGTGATATCTAATAGTTGAAATATTCATAAAATTTTATGTTTATTTTAATTTAAAATAACAGTTTTACCTTATATACATGCAGAAATAAGGAATCTTCAATGGTGGTTGTAAAGCTTGACGACTTATCTACTGAAGGACTTGTTTGCACTAGTGATACCAAGGTTAGAAACAAAGAGGGCACTGCAAAGTTTGCTATTGTTTGCGACTCTTTGAATAGTGATTCGGAAAACACAAGTAGAGTAAAGCTACCCAAGAAATATATAATATTTCCACCAGAGGCTGTGAATCCTTAACACAAAACCCAAGTTTTGTCAACATTTGTCCAATTTATTTATTTTTACGCAAGCTTTGTAATCATTGCCATTAAGTTGTCAATAAAGTTGAGGTGACAATCGAAATTCTGGATGAAGGGTATGACCCCTATTACTCATCTTCGAACTTGGCCTTACCCTTGACCCCTACTACCTTTAGCTGCAAACAGACTTAAAAAAGTTTACCCGTTCGAGAGTTATCGCGCAACCAGGAGGACGGACAGACGGACAGCTCATTCCCATAAAGGAGCTATTTAATAATTTCAAAGTTTCGCTTTGAATACGAAACGTCGAGTTCATCGCCACATCTTTAAGCCTGTCCTACAGCGGCTGAGCTGGTACGAACATGAAGAATTACATGTTAGCAAAATTTCACTTGTTACTTACGCTACTGCGCTTTTCTATTATTAAATATACCGTGGTAAAACGGTCAACCAGTAGCGGAAGTAGGCCAGTTTCAATTGTACAAGACGTTCTAGGTCATCAGGATCATCATTACTTTCGTTTCATAAAAAACTAGTTTGACCTTGAAAAGTCAGTTTGAGGTCAAGGGGTCATTTTGGGGTCAAGGGGGTCACGGGGGTGATCGAAA
>VYYI01000643.1:0-28004 GCA_021029175.1 Bilobella aurantiaca
GAATCGACAGGGTATTATCCTGTGAAAGAGCGTGCTCACTTACATATTCTAAATCCCATTCCCAAGTCGTCGTAAATGTAGCACGACTCCACTTGACACCTCTCCACGAACAGCCCACGTGAAGTACGGAGGTATCGCATCTTGTCAGCTGTCAGCGTCACTGACGCTTTCCACTTGTCATTTTCCATTTAAATAGCCCAGCATTTCCAACTTTCAGTTCATTCACTCCCAGGAGGAGAAACCAGGAGACAAAGAACCAATCAGAGAAGAGCTATTCAAATTTTAATTATGGTTCCCAAACTCTTCACGCCCATCACCGTGGGTGACTTCACCGTTCCGCACCGCGTGGTTCTCGCACCGCTCACCCGGTTCCGAGCCGACGAGAACCAAGTCCCCAAGGAATTTGTAGGGGACTACTATGCCCAACGGGCCACTTGTCAAGGGCTCCTCATCACAGAAGCCACGAGCATTCATCAGGACGCTGCACCCTTTGAATTTAGCCCTGGCATTTACACCGTGCAACAAATCGAAGCTTGGAGAAATATAGTCAAGAGGTATCCAACTTAAAATACACAATATTGCTCAATGCTTAACACAATCGTTTTATAAAGGGTACATGAAACTGGAGGTAGAATTTTCATGCAGTTGTGGCATGTCGGAAGGACAGCACATTCTTCGCTCCTCGACGGAAGGCCACCAGTGTCCAGCAGTGCTGTCAGGATGAGTGACCCTGTTCGCGGAAAGTATGCCGACGTCCTGGGACGCCGAGAGAGTGACATTCCGAGAGCCCTTCGAGAAGACGAGGTGAAGGTGATCGTTGACCAGTTCGCGGCGGCGGCTGAGAACGCCGTGTTTGGAGCAGGATTTGATGGTGTTGAGATTCACGGGGTAAGCACCGCCTTAAGTACACTTTAGATTCCCAAGTGCTGTAACTATTCCAAGTTCTTAATTACCCTTGATTTTGTAGGCCAACGGATACCTTGTTGACCAGTTTCTCCGAAATGGTGTGAACAAACGGACGGACAAGTATGGTGGTTCAGTGGAGAATCGCTGCCGCTTCGCACTTGACATTTTGCAAGGAGTTGCTTCCAAAGTTGGCACTTCCAGGGTCGGAATTCGCCTAAATCCTTTTGGAAACTTTAATTCCATGTCAGATTCAGACCCTTTGACCCTCTTTACCCACCTCTTCCAGACCCTTAATAAACAGTTGGGTGACTTGGCCTACGTTCACCTTACAGACTACTGTGTTCCGACGCAGCCTTTGCCCTCCAGCGATGACCATCGTATCGATCAAGTGCGCAAAGTGTGGCAAGGGGTCTGTATCTTGAACCTAAATAGACTGTCCCGAGAACAGGCGATCGACGTACTGGAAAAGGGCAGAGGTGACATGGTGTCGCTGGGAAGGGACTTCATCGCCAATCCAGACCTACCCTTCCGCCTGTCTCAAAACTTAGCCCTCAACCCTCAAGACATGTCCACGTTCTACACGCACGACGAAGCGGGGTACACTGATTACCCCTTCTATAAGTCCCCTCAACCTCAAGCCATGTGCAACGGGGAGGTTTCTGAATGTTCTTACAGCGATCAACCGAAATCAGTAGTATGTCTCCAGTCGTCATAAATTAGCGCTTGATTTTAGTATTTAATACAGTTACTAGCCAACGTAGCCCGTCCTAGGCCAGGGCCATTTTACTTTTAATTTCTGGGTCCTCATGTTCTAGGACGGGCTTGTTTGGCTAGCTATTTGGTACAATAATGTATTTAAGCGTTTAATTTCTTTGCTACCTGTATTTCAATTATAATTACAATTTCTTAATTATCTAATCATCCATCGTAATTATTGCTGGCTTTAAGTTATTCTGAAAATAAAATGTAGGTGCTCATTGACTAGGATTGAGATTGAGAGTATGCTTTTTATAGAAAAATAAGAGACGCTTTGACAGTTTCTGCGCGTTGCCTTCTTCCGATCACGAATCATTGCAAAAGAAAATCAAATGCCTTTTAAATATTATTATTATTATATTATTATGGTTAATTATCCTAAGTTATTTTTAATAAACGATTCACTACAAGTTTTGCAAGTCGAAGGTAAGTTTTTTTTTATTCCGCGTGGAGAACTTAAGAGATTGAAGAAGATTGCATTTGAATTGAACGATTGTTAAATGCGGCTGATTCTCTTACAAATCAGCGATAGAGAAGAGAACTGCGCCTGCGTGCAGTGCGGCCGGTGGGAGGAGCAGCATCTTCCGGATTTGAATCTCTCCAGGAATCAGAGGTCACGGAGAGGTCAGGAGGTGAAGGCTCAGATTTAGCTAGAACCTCACTGGATCGCTTCCCGAGGTAATGGTAGGTCTGCCAATTAAAAAAGAAGCGTTTCCGTTAAAAGACGATCCCTTCCCGTCACCTGTCCACGCACATCTGCCGACGCCCATCAAAGGCAGCGTCTTTGATGTCGAAGGTCGGCTCCAAATAACTTTAAAGGGAAATCTGCTCACCAAATATTTTAAAGCACCACCACGATTTGCCGAAACAGTGCGCAAAAATGCTGTAAAAACTTTATGAGAAAGCCTGGCCGCCATTCCAGCCTTTTGATGATTTCGCGAAAAGGCTAAACAAAAAGTTTTGCATATTTTTTCTGTTCCAAATGAGATGGTGTTTTGCGGTGGGCATACATAGGATGGTGAACGTAATCGGTCATCAGTACTTTAAAATTTTAAACTTAAAAAAAAAAACGTTTCGGTTTTTTCGTTTCGTGTTGAAATGAAATATGTAGATTTATTTGAAAAGATACAGGAAACAGATTTTTGTTTAGAATTCTGAGAATTATGGGAAAGGGAAGATGAATTTGAAGATGAAAGAATTAGGGCAGGAAGATTTTTTCGAAACATTTGTCAAAAACACCAAAAATCTGCACAGATACGCCTCCCACGCAGAAATAGCATTTGCCAAAATTTAGGAGAACTACATTGTCACAATAAGATTCACACCAATCTGTCTTTCACCAAAATTACATTAGTTAAAAAATACCAAAAAGATAAATCAAATAGAAAAAAACATGCTCCAATTAATGAGTAATTTTAACCTACCAGAAACGCTCCAATTGCTACCCCCACCAAGAAGATGTGACTCCTAGAAAACTTTAAAGAGAAATGTAAAAAAAATCAAAAATCAAGACCAATTAAATCAATTATTTCGCAATTTATTTTCAGTTCTACACGTACCAATGACTCCCACAGGGAAACTTCTTCCATATTTGAACAATTAATTTTTTTTTTTAATTTTAAAATTTGGAAAACAC
The DNA here is from genome assembly GCA_021029175.1 of Bilobella aurantiaca. Lineage (NCBI taxonomy): Eukaryota > Metazoa > Arthropoda > Collembola > Poduromorpha > Neanuridae > Bilobella > Bilobella aurantiaca. The sequence goes on from VYYI01000643.1 coordinate 3,299, forward strand.
GCCTAAAGAAACACGACTGCGTCCTTTCACAAATCTAAATGGAGACTGAAAGTGATGTGTTGAGGAGTGGGATTTGTTTTAGTAAGGTCCATTTTCCTGTAAAAGAACAGCGCTCGCCTACGAGGCAAATCGCTTCCAGGCTAATTTATAGACCAACATTTTAAGCTCGTAATTATTTCGAAAACGTATATTCTATTTAAAAAGATGGCAAATAAATCCATCATTCTTTGGATGCTTCCAGGAAGCATCGAATAGCGGAGTAAGACTTGGAAGTATCGAAGTTGTCAAGTATTTGGAATACCTCTGTAAATACCCAAAACCCAGAATACCCAAAAACGTTGAAAATGGTCGAATGTGTGTAACACAAACGCAAAAATGAAATGCTTGTACTCGCTATACTATACCTTTTTTTTGAAAATACAATAATTGAATAAAAAATTTTAAACGCTTCAGTTGTAGTTTGTCCTCAGGACCCTTAAGGACGTGGAATATGGCCTCAAGAACAAATTGGAGCTGGAGTTGACCGAAGAAATTCACCATTCCTTCCGGAACTTCGACTAGAAGCATCTGGCTGGAAATGACGTCGTGTCAATGCACCTGTAACCTCAACTGCGCATACTGTGGAACGCGCTGTTCAGAAAATCCTTACCTCTGTTCTGTCAAATTACGAAAACCATTGTTCTAGAATAATCATAAATAAACCAAAGTAAACAGCTTTATTATTAGCTTAAGTGTTTTAGCCTTAAAAATAGCCAGTAAAAATTAACAAAAAAGTTTTAGCTAGGGTTTTTTTGGAAAGTCCAGAAATTTTTATCGCTGTAAAATTTTGATGAACGTCTCACGTGGTATTTGAATATTCCCAACCATGCGCATTTTCCTCTTTCCTTCTGCCTGTCGCTGCAGTAGTTTGTTCCGTCGCTGAACATCTCCACCAGATTTCTAAGAAATGCGTATTTATTATTTAAAAATTTGCAATAAGACAATGTAGCGCTTACCAGCTTTTGAGTGACGTCTTTTCTAACAGCCTTAATGTCTTCTCTTGCGACAATTTTTCCGCCAACTGCGGCTTGAACACTTATCTACAAAAAATACAACACTACATGTATTACAGTAATTAATTGTAATATTAGTATTAAGTACTTAAAATGATGCAAAGATTTATTTAAAAAAAAAGTACCAGAAATTGGTGACGCTCAATTGTCGCGTGAAGTTTGCCTACAATTCTTTTTCCAGCCTCCCTAGCTTTGGTTAGATGAACTATTTGGGTCATTTCCTCTACATTTTCGCCATTTAGAAGAAAATCGAGCTAGAGCAAATAAGAAATTTTACCGTTAATTGTACCTCGCACATAGTCGAATATTAATTCGAAATTTTAAGTTAAGAAAAACCTACTCTAACTAGATGAGATTCTTCGTATCCCAATTCTTCATAGTCAAATGACGCGTAGCCCGAAGTCATCGATTTCAACTTATCGTAAAAATCTATTACAATTTCATTCAGTGGTAATTTGTACGTGAGCATCATTCGATCTGAATCAATATTCTTTGCATCAATCTGGACTCCTCGACGTTCCATACAAAGTGACATGATGTCACTAAAGTATACCGCTGAAATGACAACAAGAACATCTTAACTCTCGAGTATTTTCAAATGCTGTTTTTCAGAACAATTTTTTAAACACAACAAAGACTCAACAATTTTCAAGTGAAATTTTGAATGTACCTGGTGTAATAATTGTCCCAGTTACAAATGGCTCGGAAACACTTTCTATGAGATTTCTATCCGGGAAGTGAACAGGGTTCTTGATGATGACTGGTTCGGTTCCATATTGCTTGTTGGCTTTGGTTTCAGTGAACTTAACTTTGGGACAACGATAATTAGTTACGATAAATTGTGAACTTGAATTTCTGGTATGTAAATCATATTTTTTTCAATTACTATATAGTAATTAAATTACACACCTTTTACAGGTACATTTGGACTGGTTAACACCACTTGAGCTCCATATTCTTGCTCCAGCCTTTGATTAAACACATCTACGTGCAACACACCTAAAAATCCAAGCCTCCAACCATTTCCAAGAGCCGGACTAAAACGAAATTTTAACAATTTTTAATGGTTTGTTTTCATTGATTTTTTAATCGGAAGTATGAGTTTCTACTTGCCTAGATTCGACGACGCAATCAATACTAGGGTCATTTAGGAGCAGCCTTTCAAGAGCACTTCGGCTGTGTAAAAATTCAGAAAGTCATATAAGGTAAGTAAAAAAAAACATTTAAAATGAAAATGCACTTACAGATGAACATGTTCACTTTGGTCTATCGGGTATACGCCAGCAAATACCTAAATAATCAAGTTTAAGTAAATTAATATTTCAAAAAATGTAATAACTTAATGTACTAATGCACGTACCATTGGTTTGCACTTGGTAAATCCTGGAAGGGGTTCCACTTTTTTGTTTGTATGGTAGACAGTATCCCCAATATTGGCATCCTTGATTTCCCGCATGTTGCAATAGATATATCCAGCCTGGCCAGAATATCTAAAGCCAGATACCGTTAACAACAATATAAACAAGATCAACCCCATATAAACATTTTCAAACTAACATTGACTTGAGTGGAGTAGGAAAAGGATTCAGTATTCCGATTTCCTTTATTTCGTACGACTTGTCCGAATTAGCTAAGGCGATTTGGTCACCCATTGACAATTTACCATCTTTTAGTGCTACCTGCAAAAATCATTGGTTTGTGTTTCTGATCCTAAACAAAACATCAAATAAGTGAACAAAATAAGCTCAAAATTGTACGTACCAATAGTGCAACGCCCTTGTAGCGATCATACCAGGAGTCAAACAACAACGCACGCGCGTGTGCCTCTCGATTACCTGAATGAATTGACCGTAAAACACAATTTCACTATTTCATTTGAGATGGTGGACCCAAACCTGATGGAACTGGGATTCGCTCAATGACAGCTTTAAGTACTTCCTCAACACCAAGGCCCGACTTTGCAGATATTTTTAAAACGCTTTCCGGAGAAATTTCGAAGAGCCCTTCTAATTGAGCTAACACTTTTTCCGGATTTGCATGCTTCAAATCAATCTTGTTTAGAACTGGAACCATCGTAAGCCCTTTTCCAAACGCCAGGTAGAAATTAGCCACAGTTTGGGCCTAAAAGTTGTAAATGCGAAAAATTAGCAATTACTTGACACTTATTAACGTCGGATTAATGAAGAATTTTTTTTTAATGAAAACAAACCTGCACACCTTGATTTGCATCAACAAGTAATATAACCCCGTCACAAGCCGACAGTGATCTACTAACTTCTCCTGTTCAATGGCATTGCCAATTAATACACATTAAAATTTAGAAGAAAATGTAAAGAAATTCAATATTGTATTTTTTGATACAATTTAATATATTACCTGAAAAATCAACATGCCCCGGAGTATCGATTAGGTTGAGCAAATATTGTTCCCCCTCGTATTCGTATACCTAGAGTGGAATTTAGAATTTTTAAATATTTTTTACATACGTAATTGTGAAAATTAAGCTTAAGCGTTGTGGGTTTACCATTGTAGCCGTTTGCGCTTTAACCGTGATGCCGCGTTCCTTTTCAACTTGCAACTTGTCGAGAATTTGCTTATTATCCGTAGAAGTTTTAATCGTTTTCGTGATTTCGAGGAGGCGGTCAGCGAGGGTACTCTTTCCATGATCGATATGAGCAATTATACTAAAGTTCCGAATTCTTTCGGGTGGAAAGTCTTCCAAATTAATTTGCACATTCGGCTCCGGAGCTGGAGCACCGTTCGCAAAATTACGGATTACCAAAACCGGTATTCCATAGCATTCGACCTGTGAATGCCTCTTTAGGGCCTTTACCGCAAAATTCAGAATATTGTTTCTGCAAAGATTTACTAATCGTCCACTGGCAACTCTAAATGCCATTAGTAATCTGAGCAGATGAATCTTAATTACTGATACCGACGTTCCGCTAATCAATAATTAAGAAATCACAGGAAAATAAATCTGTACATTAACACACTAAACACACAGACACAACACATGACATTATTGAAGTGAAGTAAACATGACTTTACTTCCCGCTTATTATTATTCAAAATAATGTAAAACAAAAGCTTATCGTTTCCACTTTGGGTAGGTCGATTAACTAACTAATTAACTAGAAACGTTATTTAAGTGAAGGCCGGCCACTATAGTTAACATTTAGGCCATTGACTCTGGACAATTAATTAAGGTAACTTCTAACAGGTAAATTATAAAACATAATTTCATAGGCCATCAGGATCCTCTTTTTTCTTTTGACGCTTAGCCTTAGAATGGAATTGCGGATGATTTCGAGCATTAAGAATCACCTTGTCACCCCTGCCGACGGCTCGTTGTCTCCGAATATTGACGTCGTCAAGATTGAATACCCACGTATGCTCGATAAACTTGTAACACTGGATTCGGGAAGCATTAATCTTCATTATTGGTCCGTTTGGAGGAACGTGCTCCTTCATGTCTGTGTCAAACTGACTTCGTACCTTCTCAATTAGGTTGGGGTCAAGAGGCTTCGATAATCGCTGAAGCGCTCTCTCTAAAGACATGCCGATAGTAGACTCTCGGTATACCTCATTCGTGTAATCCCGATGAGAGTTCGCTAAAATTAAATATTATAAATTTAAAAATGTTTTGATTAATTAACTTAATATTTCATTTTGAAGCAGACAACAGGTGATAAAAATAGAAGAAACTTGCAGTGTTGCGGTTCTTATTTCCAAATTTCCTTTTCAGTCAATCAATCATCAATTCGCTAATTAATTACTTACCCATTCCTTCAGCGCCCGAGCCCCTCGCGTCCGACTCCTCACACCTCCTTATTTGTTTAATTTAATTAATTTATCTTGTTTAACATAACATTAACGTGAATAATCTTGTAGAAAAAATGCAAACTGTGGAATTGCCGTTTGAAAAGTAATTTGATTTGTTTTGGTTCATTTTTCCGCTCCGGTTTTTCAAAATTAATTATTCAAATTTCGCGCTTCTGTAATAGGTGCAAGCCAATGAGGAGTCTCGATTGTAATACTCAGCTCCCATTGGCTAACACGTTTTGAAAGTAGCGTCGCTTTTAGACAATCGAAATCGAAAACGCTGAACTTGACAATTTATCAACAAAACGGTTAATTGATGAATTAAGTCATAGCTAAATTTATTACTTGTAGGTCTGACAATAACATAATTTTTATTCAAGTAACACAACGACAGCAGCGACAACGTCGTTTGTTGAGGAGTAGTTTAGTTGTTGTGACTGTTTTATTCTTGATCTTAAAATGGTTTGAAGCGATTTTGAAAAAAAATTACTTAGATAGAGCGTGTTAAATGAATAGTCAATTTTGTCAACAAAATGCTGCTCAGTATTGCTTGAAAGTAATTTTAATTTTATGAGTTTTAAGCCTTCGCTAAGGAGCGCGGATTCGGTGATCACGGGGCGATGACGTCGTGACGTTGTTCTAAATTTTTCAATTGTTCGCCGTTTGACGCTTGCGCTGATTCTGAAGCGTCAGCTTCACGCTTGACCTTGAGCTTTCGGCACGTGATTCTAGCCAAGGAGTCATTACTATGCATGTCCGAGTGGCAGGGGCAAACGTTTAGAAGGCAGGTATCCAACTGGTAGCGATACTTGAGGTTGAAGTACGCTCGTCGACTGGACTGTTCCAGCGCTTTTTCAGCCGCTTTGCAAAGGGGATCCATCCCTCCATCTCCGCCATGATTCAGCTCAGTAATTTTGCAGGAGTAGATTTGTCGCTCGAGATGCCAAATTCGGGCCTCGTTGACATGGTACGAAGGGACTAACTTCACTTCTCCGCCAGCGTTTTGAAGGGCCTCTATTAAGAATTTAGTCACTGGTTTCAGCGCAAATACCAAAATGAAGTCACCGAGTTACTTGTGAGCCCTTGGAGGCGATCAGTGCGGTAGTCCATGACCCCTAGAACGACATAAGGCCCGTAGCAGAGGGTGACATCTCGGGAGATCAGGAAAAAGATGCCGGGTTGCAGCGATTCGGTATGGTGGTGACGCTGGGAGTGTCCCGGTTTCAAGCGTTTCAGTTCTCCGCCGTCAGTTGTCGATGAATGTGGATACGATTGATTTAGATTAGAATCTGAAGAATTATTCGAGAGCATTTTGCAGCGTTGAACGGTTTCACGTTCTTCAAATTAGCAACTGAAATTAGATTTTACGGTTATACAAAAATACAATTACAAATCAGCGCGCAGCGCAATGACATATCAATCAATCTATGACATAGAGTTTAACAATTCCCAATGTACTGCGCCGTTGCTTTTAGCAACAGCGTATATCAGTGACATGTCACTGAAATACGCTGGATTGAGAATTCCGCTGCTGTCTGTATATTATTTTGTTGCATGAATTCCAAGACGAACGCCATCATCAATTAACGTTATGAGCAACTAGTCAAAACGCTTTTGAAAATGCTTAAATTAGGTTGAAAACAAGTTTGAAGGGTACGCAAAAGGGTTGCATAGGCTTCTTCCTCATTCCGGACTCAAGGATGTCCTTCAGAAGTACCCACTTAAGGCAAGGTTGAATTCGAGAAACCCCTTCCTTCCTGAAATCTGTAGTTTTCTAAAAATAACGTTTTTGATCATCGTCAACAACAGCAAGGACGCTTATACTGTCCAAGGAGTCTTGGACAGTATAAAATGGTTCCGAATTTTTTGAAGCAGCATCTACTTCTCCACAGCTCTTCCAGCAGTACAGTACAATACCAGTTTAAAATTCAAACAATCATTCAAATCTTCAACATGAGAGTTGTAAGTAAACTTTAATTTTGTTGAAAAATTTAATAGTTTTTGAAAAAAAGTTTAAAAAATACATTTTGTTCTTGCAGTTTGCAGTAATCGCTGTTTGCATCGTCAGCGCCTTGGCCAAGCCCAACGGTTATGCCCACTATGGCCACCCCGACATCCGAATTGAGTCGTACACAATGGCCCCACCGCCGGCCACTGCTGCGCCAACTCCAGCAGCAGACACGCCCATGCACACAGGCTACAATTACCATGCGCACCAACCGACATTCGTCGTCGCTGATACCCCCAAGGTAGAATACGGATACCAATCACCACCGCCCGCCGATGTCCCGAAGCCAAGTCACGACTACGGGTACGGCAGCCACCACGGTGCCACCCTCATCAGGACCAACGTTCCCACCATCGTTCGTCAACTCGTCCAATCCGACAACGCCGGAACATACAACATGCAGTATGATTTTTATACTAATTATTTTATAGAAAATTTGACAATTTGAAAATTTTCTTAAAATTTCTGATTTCCACTTTGAAAATTTCAGCGTTGAATCTAGCGATGGCTCCACCCACGCCGAGACAGGATCCCTGAGGAACCTTGGACATCCAGAGGGCCCCACCTCCGTCAAGGAAGGTTCATACTCCTTTACCAGCCCCGAAGGTCTCCGATTCACCGTGACCTACACCGCTGATGAGCGAGGATTCATTGCCCACGGTGCCCACCTCCCAACATCCCCGCCAATGTCAGAGGAGATCCGCAAGAGCTTGGCCCTCCCCCGTGTCCATGACGCCTACGCACCAATGGTCTCCTCCCCACCAATGAGCACCTACGGATACGCTGCCCCACCCCAAGCTGACATCTCCGCCATCCGACTCGCCTCCAACGGATACTACTAAATATGCTAGAATTTTTCCGATTTTGTGATTTCCTGCTGGAACAGTTACTAACTAATGATGAAATCTATTTTTTTAATTGCTGGACAATAAACTTAATTGCATTTTACATGAAGCGCTGTTACTTAACCTAATGCAGTTCTAGGGAAACGAGTACCTACTTGAAACCACTTAAGGCTTAATTGCTCCTGTACTTTGTTAGACCGTTACAAGTAGGAAAAGCTGTTGAGTCAATAGATTAACCTTGGACGATATAGCCCACTTTATAATTTAGCTATCACATCTCCAACTGCTACCTACATCTTTCAAAGATGAAGCAGTTCCTCGATAGAAGCCTATTAGCTTGGTAACGTCCTGCAAATTATAATTTGCAAAGTTACGCCCACTATTTCATAGTAACAAATTATTGTACAAGAATCTTGTAAGGAGGTTTCCTATTGGTGGGCTGATCTTTCTCAGACGCTGGAATTGAACCCGCTAAGTCGGTATGTTTGTAACTTGTTCTGGAACAGTAAATTTTTGTTTAAATTAAAATAATTTAAAGCATATTCTTGTTTAAATTAAATGGCAGTGCAGTTTATGTTAATTGGCCTGATATGGATCTACCGAGCATTCCAGTACGCTTGACCGATGGGAATTTAGACGCTGACCTTAAACAGGTCATGAGCGTGGTCAGACCGCAATGGACAGGTGACAACTGGTCAAATCTAACTTTAAAGGTGAACTTTACAGTACATTTTTACAAAATATACCTTTTTAAAGCAATGCAAAAATGTAACAATTTATTAGAATTACAAAACTATCGATACTACATACAATATCAAACCCACTGTAAATGTGTACTTATTTAATTTAAAATTTACAATCGATACTTTCATGTATTACATAGCTCTGAAATATGTATTTGTAATTTATATTTTTTTCGATTTCCACTGCCATTTTCCTTATATAATTGAAATTAATTAAATAAGTTATTAAAGTCTTAAGTAAAAGTGCTTTAGTGTGAATACTTACAATTTGAGCCCAAAATAATGTTTGCTGGTTTTATGGAAGATTTTTACAGACGGACTTACCAATAAATTGATTGGGTACTTCTTGCCTGAGTGTCCTCGTGATGTCATAATTGTCAAGATCTATGGAGCTGGAACTGAAGACATGATTGACAGAGGCGCTGAAATCGAAACAATGAAGGTAATTCTTCAGTTTTACTTAATTAAAATTAATCATTAATCATAATAATATTTAATTTAGTGGAACTTGAATTTGAGAACATTTGAACTGTGTTTCAGTTCCTGAATGAACGGGGCATGGGTTCCAGAATTTACTGTACATTTAAAAACGGAGTAGTCTATCAATTCGTTCCAGGAAAAACGCTGGATACCGACTCATGCCGAGACCCACAAATCTTCCCTCTCGTGGCAGCGGAAATGGCCAAACTTCATTCAATTCCACTCGATCAACTTCCAAGTATCGATCGCTCAGCATTCTGGAACAAGTTCAACACTTTCCTCAAATTGGCCTCAGAAGTCCTCAACACGAATCCAAACTTGTCTAGGCGGTAAGCGCTGTCAACATTTGGTATTTTTACTAAAAAGCTTAAAATGCAAGTATATGGTTCCACAGATACGCTGAATTTGGATTCACGGCGCAAGGTGTGGCTCAGCGCTTGAGCGCTTTGAAGCGACGGATAGAGGCAGCTGGAATGCCGTACGCATTTTGTCACAATGACATACTACTGGCAAACATTATTTTCGATGAAGCCACATCATCAGTGTCGTTCATCGACCACGAGTATGCGCTATTAAATTATGGACCGTTTGACGTGGCGAATCACTTCAATGAATTCGGTGGTAAGTTCTAAGAATTACGCTTACGAAATCGCTAATTTAGAGTTCCAATGTTTCAGCGTTTATCAGGTGTTACTGTTAAATTATTGAGCAGGGGTTGACAACGCTGATTTTTCCTTGTGTCCGGACAAAGCGTTCATGGCAACATGGATTGGAGAGTACTTGAACCATTGGCAAGGAGCCGGTAAACGCGTGGACGTAGACACGTTTCAGCGCTGGGTCGACCTTTGCATACCACTGTCACACTTGTTCTGGTCAGTCTGGACAGTGATTCAGGCTCAAAATTCAGCGATTGACTTTGACTACGTCAGGTATTAAGCGAGAAGCGGCTCTATTCGCTTCAATTTCCGATTTTAAAATTATTTTAAAATTTTAAATTTGCATAGGTATGGGGAGCAGCGTTTTACCGAATGTGAGAAAAGAATGAAGTTACTGGAAACGTCAAATAGCAGCTCACTGTCTAATGGCGTCGGTTATGCTCCGCACTAAAAAGCATTTCCGTCATCGTTGAAATTAATCGTGCTAAATTGTCTTCAGGGTATGCAAATTGTCCAAAAACGTTATTTATGTGCTGCTACCGAGTTAGGATGTATTGGAGCTGCTGGTTTAGCTTTAGCATAAATATTCAAATTTTAAATTTTAACTTTCCACAGCGAAATTTCAAACACCGCAGCTTCGCATTTCTGTCACTATTTTGCAATATGTCGCCGTAAATCCAAGTGATTTTTAAAATTCCGTTTTTTACCTTTTACATATAATTACAGATATTTCAGATTTTATTCTTTTTTTGACGATTTTGATGTTTTATAATTTTACTCCCATGTTTAGATGTCCAAATGTCAATTTAACAGATCAGTTGATTTCGATGTTAATTCTAATTTTAGAACTACCTAACTTTTTTAACTCTTCAAATTCATATATTTCCGAAATTCCGACAAAAAATTTGACGGAAGTCAGTTACCTTTATTAATGAATAACCTATTTTTACCCCTTGTGCTGACGTGTCAGTTCCTTAAAATAGTCGATATTCAAATAAACAGTTGGAATGTATCAGACCATTTTTGAAGTGCGCTGATTGGTTTATTACGCATTGTTTCCTATTCTGGCTCATTCATTCGTCACACCGGTGACATTACTGACATTTGAGGTGTTTTTACGGCACATATCCAAATGGCCTTAGCTATAAGCGTGGGCGTTTCTAAAGTCGCCTATACCCGGAAATCTGCTCTGTGGGTAAAATATACAGAGACTTTCACAAGGCCATTGGCAAATATCGGTTTTTTTTTGGGAAGCACGCCACCAGCCTAGGTCCCGAAATACCCGACAAGATACAGGGTAGGAGAAACCCGTGATTCTTATTGGTTGACGTCACGTATCGTACGATGTCTGAGGTGAGGGGCGTGGCCTACATAAACCGGTAGAAGTGGCGCTTTGGCAAAGACATCTTAACGGAAGCGTGCAAAAACAATAGGCAGAGAGAGGGGGCTTGAAACAGGTGAAATTTCACCTTAAACATGTTTTATGTGCAATATTGTGCATTTTGCATTACCAAAATGTTAGGAGCATTTTTTGGTGTGTAAAAAATGGTGAAAACGAAATGATTCTACGACGAAAATTAGAACAAAAAAAAGCGACTGGAGTACAAAAAAGGTAAAACACGTGGCGCAACGTCGCATTGACAGCTCCTTTAAATATGCGCAAATTCTGAAAGGGTTAATTGAGCTTTTTAAAAATTATACGTAAAGGTAATTATTAAAACAACGAAACAGACTTGTTATTTGCCTAAGTGTCCTTGACTCGAGTGAAACTAAAATATACGATGGAAATCAGTGCTGCACAATGAATGGGTTGGAAAGGATGATTTTTGCAAAATAAAGCCTCGCCTCCACCGCCTGTTTGAAACCAAAATGTTACAAACATTTTGGTATCAAACACCAACTCTCAAACTCCACCGGTTCCAAACACAACGTTTCAAACAGTGACGTTTGAAGCAAAATTGTTTCAAGCATTTAACTCCACTGCACTTCATGTTCACAACAAAATTGCTTGAAACACATGTTACAAACCAAAAAATTGCAGTATACACGGTGTATACCACAAGCTCCTTGTTGCAAACAAAAATCTCATTTTCACCCCAATTTCTTGCAAAATTCACCCGCGAATTCAAAACTTTCAAAAAAATCTGAGACGTCTCATTTGTTTTAAAACTGAATTAATTTTGATTAATAACAAACTGGTGGTGTAATGGAGTTTTACGAGTCAGAAATTCAAGAAGTCATGTCACAAGAGCAGCAAAACGAAATAGTAATTGAGGAGCTGATCTCTTTAGTAAAGTCAAAGCCGGTACTTTGGAATCAGACACTGTCAGACTACAGGAATGCTGGAGTGACAAAGAGTACTTGGGACGAAATTGGAACTCATTTGGAGCAGAATGGTAATTATATTAGTTAAGGCAGTATTTGTGTTTGTAAGCCGGTTTAATAACTTTTGTGACGTCACACACTAAGCATTTTATTTGTTTTGAGGTCTTTGGTGCAAAACGGAATGGACAAAGCAAAGAAACGCGTTCAATCGCAAAATGAAGGCACTTAAGGGAAAGACAGGTCAAGCTCGAAAGAAAATCGAGGAAAGTCCATTCTTTCACAGTATGCTCTTTCTGCGGGACGTCCCAACCACTGGCAGGTATGGCTTGAGTCGTATTACAAAATTATTTAAAAAAAATTTTTTTTTTGCTTTCTGCATAAACCTTGTTTTTGTTTCAGTACTCACACCAACTTTGCACAAGAGGACTCGGCTGGCAGCCAAGATCACAACGAAACAGATGAAATATTATCAACACCAACTGGCACGTCAAGTGAACAGTCACAGCAAGAGTCTGATCAGATCGTGAGTTAAATATTAACCAAATACATTTGAATCTTGAAGGTTTCATATATGGGACGTCCCAATAGGTTCGGACCGCAACGTATTCTGCGAATCGGCACAAGAAACGAATGAGTGACTTTGAGGCTAAAGTCATAGATATCTTGGAGCCAAAAGGAGTTAAGCCTGATACTGGCTATGACCAACATCAACTGTTTTGCCTCAGCCTCGCGGAGGAAATGAAAGCGATGACAAAAGAGCAGTCATCGTTTCTTCGAATGAAAATCAGTGAGCTTGTACATGAGACCTTGTTTAATTAAGTTTTAAAGTATTTGCTTTTTCGTACTGGAAAGGAATTGAACCTGAGCCAATAAAATATTCAACTAAATTTTCGCGCATCTTCTTTGCCAGCTTTGTGGCATTTGTTTGGGACGTCCCACTTAAATTGACCAATGCTTCTGATGGTCCTTGATTTCTCCATTCCCCATTTTCTTGGTCATCTTCATCTGCGTATCCCAACGGGCAGTACTGCCTTTTTTCTGGTGAAATCATTATTTCCTCGGTACGGAGGTAGTTGTGCAAGGCAATTGCTGCTGTGGATATAAATTAAGCAAATATTATCCTAAGATCTACTACGCTCAGCTAAACTAAATTTTAAACTAGATTACCTTTGACAGCACGTATTACTGCCTCAGGATCAGCCATGATACTGCGTCGAAAAATACGAAACCTACTTGCAAGTATACCGAAAGAATTTTCAATAGTGTTCCGACCTCTTGACAACCTATAATTGAAGATTTTTGTCTTTAGAGTGCTTGGGCCCTTTTGTGGAAATGGGCGCATCATGTATGGTGCCAAAGAAAATGCATCATCTCCAATAAAAGTGCATGGTTGACTGATTGAACTTCCTGGAAGAGCTTTCATCTTCGGAATAGCCAGGCTTCCTAAAAAAAATAATTTGAGTGTGACGTCACAATTAATTTTTAGCGATCCACCTGCTTCCAGCGCCTGGCCCAATGTGGACGATGAGAACACTCCTCCGTCGCTTTGTTTTCCATAGCCACCGATGTCCACAAAAACAAATCTGTACTGAGCGTCTGACACTGCAAGTAGTACAATACTAAAGTAGTTTTTATAGTTGTAAAATAGGGAACCAGAGTTTGGTGGGGCTATAATCTGAATATGCTTCCCATCGATTGCCCCCAAACAATTAGGAAAATGCCAAATGTCGTAATAGTCTTCGATTACACGGTTCCATTCATGTTCGGTGCCTGGGATCTAATATCATACATTGCTTTTACAACGATTTACATGATTTAAAAATATGCTCTTGTTTATCGTACATTTACAAACTTTGGTTGAAGAGAATCCCAAATCGCTTGATTTACTTCGTTTACTATTTTTCTGACTGTTTCTGATCCAACGCTGAAACTTGTGGCAATAGTACGAAACGAGTCTCCGGTTGCCAAGTACCTTAGAACAAAAATTCAAAATGGGACGTCCCAAAAATTAAATTTCAAACGCTTTAATAAACTACCTTAGTCCAATTTGCAAACGATGGTTCGCTGGGATCGCTGATCTATAATTTGTATTTTGTTTGACAATTCTCGCTTCAACAAGTTGGAGCAGAAAATCGTATTGAGCTGGAGACAATCTTGTGTATTGGAAGAACCGGTCCGGGTAGAAATGATACATCATGTCTACTTTCTGATGTTCTCCTAGCTGAGGGCGCAAGAGATTTAGAGGATGTACCCAAAATCTATGCCGACGCTTTTTTGTTTTACGATTTAGTGCAATTAAAAGTATTGCTAATTGTATCTTACTTAATTTATCCATTTTAATTACTTTAAGCCACAGGAAGGAAATGTTCAAATTTTGGGACGTCCCGTTTAAGTTTTGGCGCTTGTTTGAACTAGTAGAAGCACAACTTGTGATTCTAAACTCCACCAAAGGTTACAAACACTTTTGTATCAAGCATGCCGGTTTGACACACTTCTGCTTCAAACAGAGGTTTCAAACAAAATTATTGGTGGAGTTGACAGCTGTTGGCAACATAGGTTTCAAACCAAATTGCTTCAAACATAATGTTTGAAACATGCGGTGGAGGCCGGGCTTAAAAGGTTGCTCAAGTTGTAAGCAAAAAAGGATGCATAGAGAGGCGGGTCGACTTTCGGGTGTCCACATAATATTTTGCCACACTGATAAATTATTAGTGCTGGGTCTACTTTTTCAAAAGAAATATTTAAACTTACTTTTATTTAAGTCTTCTGCATTTTTGCCCGCAGTTATTTTTTTCTTTTTAATATAACATATTTTTTTTAAATGCAAACTGATACAGTAATTGTACACTCTATTTTTTTATTGTAAAATCATGGGTGTCGCTCTTATTTTAAGCAAGAGTTTTCCTCCTTTCAAAACTTCTACTTGTTCAATTTAGAACATAATTCAATTCCATACACTTTGGTCCTCTACTATCCAATCTTTTGCAAAAATAAAATGCGTTACAAAAATAAACTGCCAGGTTCTTTATGACCAACGAGGAGAGCAACATGATAACATATCGACATTATTTTTTTTAATATATTATAATAATTAATTTAAGGTTAATAGAATTTTTTTTCGGAGGAAATAAAATGGTTTCCAAATGTTCGAGTATGCAAGAGTATACAAAAAATACAATGAAATAGAGTAATAAAAAAGTTACAATATTGATTTATTTCAGCTAACCTATTTTGTTCCATTTCTGCTAAAATTTAAAAACATTGTTTAGAAATTATTAAAAATTAATTTCAATATGTGTCTAATACAAAATAAAAAATAAATAAAATATCACAAAGTGAAAACGATTTTTGGCAATGAAAAAAAAAACTCAGCGAATAGGTTTAAATTTAAAAAAAAACGAGTGGTAGATACTGGGGTGGACACCCTGTATGCTGCATCGTAAAGGGCGAGAGTTGCGTGCATTTAGACATATCTCGTGTTCATTACGTCACTGGCTCTTGGAGTGATCACACCATACAAAACACAGACAGGATTCCCTTCTGTTTGTCATCCTTCCTCAGTCCAATTACTAATCGGAACTAGAGCACTCACAAAGTTGGACATAGGAGGTATCCTTGTCACACCTAGATCTCCACTAGTGGTCACTTAAGGTCAATTGACCCTGTCACAACACAGGATGAGCACTAATCGAACCCGTCAGCATGGAACAATCCCACCAAATAATTCACAACAGAAGCTCGTCAACTCAGACTACCTGGCCAAGCCCAGTAATCGGAGAATACCAATTAATTCCAGCGGAGATCTCCTCCCTCCTTCAGAAGAAAGCTCCATCCGGGATGGCATTACCTACCAGCAATGGGTTACCGTTGCAATCCTCTGTTTCGTGAATCTCATCAACTATATGGACCGATTCACAATAGCCGGTAAATAACTTGGTTTATAAGCTCAAAAACACAAATTGACATACTATTGAAGCTTTTAGAGAAAGAAGTAAATTAAAATGGAAGCAGTAAGCACTGGTTCTTTGGTATTGGGCGAATATGCAAGGTTTTTAATAAGGGTTGTTGTTTTTAGGTATCCTGAATCAAATCCAAGATGATTATCAGATCTCAAATGGTTACGCCGGTCTTATCCAGACGGTATTCGTAGTTAGTTACATGATCTTCGCTCCTGGTTTCGGATACTTGGGAGACAGATACAACAGGAGGTATATCATGGCAGCTGGAGTCACACTATGGAGTTTGACCACGTTGCTCGGATCATTCATGCAGGTAGAGTGAAAATTTTATGATCAGTGCTTTGGTGATTGAACGTTAATTTGGCTTCTTAATACCACTTGGCGCGGAGCAAATATTGCATTTTTCAAGAGCAGTCCTTCGTTTCCTTTTCCTTGATAATAGTAGCTTGTATCTATTCTTAGAATCTGCTTTCCTTTCGTCCTCCCCTATCCTCATCCAATCTTTAAATACGCTTTTATGCCTGCATATAATCCTTTTTACAAATAATGAATCGCTGCAAGTATGCACTTGTGAAAGATTAATGTAGAAAGGAAATAACATGGGAATTTGTTCAAATCTCCACTCCATACTTCCTTCATTGTCGAGTGCGTTTCTTCAAAATTTAAACTATAAACTCGATTTAGAAGGTCACGGATAAGGGCTATCGTTTGCTTTAGTTTATCTTAAAATGCATTGTAAGTACTTATATGCTTGCCAGGTTGCTCTGGTTGATTGCTTGTAATGTGAGTGGGTAGATCAATAAGATTGTGCTTTCGGCGCTCGCATCATGAAATCCTTTTCTGTAATGAAGATCGACTAATGGCTCTCAAAATCCAATTTTCGAGGAATTCACCCAATTTTCGGTTTAGTTTCTTTCGAAAAACTTGTTTTCAATTTAAAATGTTTAA
This sequence comes from Bilobella aurantiaca, assembly GCA_021029175.1. NCBI lineage: Eukaryota > Metazoa > Arthropoda > Collembola > Poduromorpha > Neanuridae > Bilobella > Bilobella aurantiaca. The sequence continues at coordinate 20,140 of VYYI01000643.1, forward strand.
ATAAGTAGCTTCTAGCTTGTGTAGGTTTTTTTTTTGCTTCTTCCTACACCTTACATGTAATAATGTCAATTTCATGGCAGGTTTGATGGGAGGAAAACATCATTTCTTGCTTTCCGTCATTTGGAAATTAGCTTCCTTTGCAATTAATTATTTTTATGTAACTTGGACCTGGACTCACACAATCGACAATGGCATCTTTTATATCGTGTTTACAATCGTTGTTGGAATTTTTTAGTATAAAACTGTGGGTAAATAGCTGTTTTCTGTTTCTTTTTGTCCTTATTTCGACCAACTTCGTGGTTGGTTATTCCCATTGTTTCTCAATATCTCAATAGTATTGCGTTTGTTTGATTATTTCCAGCTTAATGACACATTTAATTTGAACTACTTCTCCATATCACACGTATAATTAAGTCACCTTTAATACGCTCCACATCTTCTGCGTACCCGATGATGCCCTTGTGCCTTGCCTTAATTTCAATTTGCCATTTGGCACATGGGGGCAGGCATGGTGCCAAAGAAGATAGTCTACCTTGTGGCTTGTGTTCTGCGGTTGATAGCTTGGTTTCCATCATCATGTCATTTGCGATACATAAAGAAGACAATTCCAGTGGAAATATGGGGCGGGGATTCTCGTTGGTTTCCGGTGGGCGATAATGATACCGTTTTCAGAATCTCCATTTCTGCTGGCTACGTAGAGATATGATTGGCGTTACCTTTGGAATAAGATTAGCCATGTTATGTGTAAAGGCCCATGTGTAACCAGCCAGCCAATTATGGAAATTGAAATTTAGGGGAAATGAAACTGAAGGGCAAAGTTATGGCTTGCGTGATTGCTTAAGCTAGCTGTATATCAGGGTGACCGTAAAACTAGTTAATTTCAATGGGGTAGTAATATTAAGCGTCTCGTTGATTTCAAGTGTAGTACGCGCGACGCAGAACGTTACGAATATCGAAGGGCCACGCACGTGTAGCGAGAAGAAAAGATGCAGTTTATGATGAAGTACTATCAATCTCAATTGATGCCCTTTGTCTAATTAAAACAAATTGAAGTTAATATCGTGTGCATACTAGACTGCATAAGGGCTCGGACAAGTCCTGGTTCGAATTATGTTATGTTTTGGATGTATTCGTAAATGTGTACAAACTCAAATGTCAACTGGTAAAATAAAAACTGAATTCTCACGCACTCCTCCGAAGCTGCATCATTGGTTGTCGATTTCAGCTTGACTTGAACTTTTTGAATAGCCACTCCAAGTTCGAAGGCGAAAAGGCTTATCGAGATTAGGAGAAAAGGAACAAACTTTGAATGACACATCATGAGCTGTTTGCTGTTCATGAGTCATGCTTGATGTTTTGTTTTTGGCTTTGCTTTTGCATTGACCATTTGTCTGATAAATTGATTACTGAAGTTACTGGAAGTATTTATGTAGTGGAAATTGACACTGTCGCAGAAATTGGGCCTATGTTCTAGACTTTTAGTAGCCGAGCTCCCATAATGCGTTCACTTACCAGAAAGTTGATGAACAATTCATGTGATGTAATTTCTATTTTTTTTTATTCTTCCAGCATTTTGGATGGTTTATGGCATTCCGAGCGACGGTTGGAATTGGAGAAGCGAGTTACTCTACAATTGCTCCAACCATAATCAGTGACCTGTTCGTTGGCAAAAGGCGTTCAAGAATGTTGGCCTTTTTCTATTTCGCAATTCCGGTTGGCAGGTATAAATAAGCTTGTTTTCATTCCAATGTTAATATATAAACTTCAATAACTTTTGTTATTGATGTAGCGGGCTGGGATACATAGTCGGATCGGGAGCTGCAAAATTGGGCGGATCATGGCACTGGGCACTTCGTGTCACTCCAGTCTTGGGAGCTATTGCCGTTCTACTAATTTTGTTTGTGATGATTGAACCACCCCGAGGAGAGAGTGAAGGTGGATCTCACCTTAAAACTACGTCATACAAAGAAGATTTAAAATATTTAGTCAAAAAGTAAGTGGCTATACAGTAATTGATGTGAAAATGAAGAAATTGTATTATTCGGGAGTAATAATTTTATTCAATTGTTGCTTCGACAGTCGTAGTTTCATGTTGTCAACACTTGGCTTCACATGTGTGGCCTTTGTGACGGGTGCTCTAGCATTTTGGGGTCCCACTTTTGTCGCTGCGGGACTAGAAACTCAGACAAATGAAAAAGCCGATCAAGGAAAGTAAGTGATAGCATATAATACTGAGATTAAGTTACTAAGAGAAATCTTCCGTGTGAAATTCGATAAGCATCTTTTCTTTTATTTTCAGAGTATCTTTAATATTTGGTATTGTCATGATGCTCTCTGGCCTCCTTGGCGTACCCACTGGTATGTTTCTCTCAACGTCACTCAAGCGACGAAATCCAAGGGCCGATCCACTCATCTGTGCGTTCGGACTACTTACAAGTACGCCATTGATGTTCCTTGCTGCCGTGGTGGCAGGCTACAATGAAATTGCATGCTACGTCCTAATTTTCTTTGCATCTTTCTGCCTGAATCTCAATTGGTCTATCGTGGCAGACATGTTACTGGTTTGTGAAGAATTTTAACAAGCATAATCTTCATACATTAAACTAAATTTGAAATATAATTTGCCTAATTTTCATATACTTTGCAGTATGTTGTAATTCCTACAAGGAGGTCTACTGCCGAAGCTTTTCAGATCCTCTTGTCACACACATTAGGTGACGCAGGAAGTCCGTATCTCATTGGATTGGTATGTTGACATTGAGGGAGATATAAAAGCGAAGCAGCCCAATGCATGCATGGAATAATAATTTCTGCTTATCGTTTCAGGTGTCAGAACTACTGAAAGTTGTCCTGAGCTCGGCGCCAACTATGTCTTCCAGTTCACCCGGTGACGCTTTCGTAGTAGAAACTTCAAATAATTCTACAAAGGACCCCTTAATCGAGTTTAAAAGCCTGCAGTTCGCTTTGTTCATCACGTCATTTGTCGAGGTTTTGGGAGGATTATTCTTTTTGATGACTGCTTGGTATATTATATCTGACAAAGCTAAGGCAGACAAAGTGATCTGCGGTGAGTGTTAAAATCTACAACTGACTTTAGCTTTAAACTATTACTTCTTCTATTTGCCTTCAAATGAACAATTTATATATTTATATTTAGGATTCACCGAAAGTACAAATCCCGAGGCCCACGAAGCGGACGAGTTATCCTCATCGTCGTCAACTCCCTCCTTTTGAAATGGGCGAGTAGCAGTGGCCGAAACTTATAAATAACATCCTAGTCAAGAGTGAGGTCAGAGGTCAGTCATTCCGCGTTTCCCCTTCATTTCGAACCAAAACAATCGAGAGACGCCCAAGAATGCAAAACATTATTTGAAGAAGACTGGTAGTTTCGTTGAAAAAGGAGTATTTACACGTGAAGTATTTACTTTCGTCAATTGGAAGACTTTGGAAATGGGGCGAAGACTAAGTTTCCCATTTCTTCCTAAAGGAAATGTTTTTATACAATGAAATTAAAAGAAGATATTAATTACTAGAATTGTTAGAAATAGGCCAACGCGTGTAGAATTCATCTGCCAATGAACATAGCTACGAAGCTTAAAAAGTGACTACGTTCCCACTACGTAATTTATTCTACTACAGTTTGTATTATTAATAATTATTGAACAATAACAAATAAGGGAAATGTTGTAAATTTTCTCTGTGCAGTACATGTCGAATAAATCATGGGAATTGTCATTAAAAGAATGATTTTTACGACAAAAGTGGAATATTGTGTTGGTTTGCATAAGAAATACGACGCAAACAAAAGTGAATTTTTTAAGCTATTTTTTCTGTACACAATAAGCATTTGCTCTGCTGCTGTTGTATCTTTCTGAAGTAATTTTTTATCAATTATTTTTTGGGATTAACTTAGGTAATCAATTATCGCTGGGTTAACCCAGGTTAAGTCTCAAGTTCATTAACACTTCACTCTTAACGCAATATATTCCCTGTCAAGCTTCAAGCATACCAATCGCTTGTAAGTGATCCTAATCAGCGCTCAGTACAGTGCAGTACACAGCTGATTCGTGTTGGTTTAGTGGTTCTCGGTTTTTTGCGAAAACCGTTTTCGGTAAGTATTCTAGTATTCGTCTATTGTAAGTTAATCAAAATCAGTTTTAAAATAATCGTCTTGGCATTTGCTTCGCACACGCAGTCTTGGTTCGTGACCTGAAATTTATTGGTCACTCACGGTCACGGTGTCTCGGTCAGTGACCGAGTAACTGGAAAGACAAAATGCAAGACAATATAGTCGAATATTTTTCTGGTCATGATGGATATCGATGTGGTTATTGCAAATCGACAGACACTAACTATTCGCACGGTAAGATCTACTAAGGATATTGAATTTTGGCAACGGAATTGACTTATGTTGTTTGTCATAAATCTAGGCATGTGGGCTCACAGTATTACGCCAGCAGCGTACGAAAGCTTACTGAATAGAGGATGGCGGCGTTCAGGAAAGTATATGTACAAACCAACAAATAGTAGGACCTGCTGTCCATGCTACACAATTAATTGTCATGCCCTTGAGTTTCGCATTTCAAAATCTCAGAAGAAAGTCCTGAAGAAGTTCAACGATTACCTTCTCACTGGGGCCTCCTCCAAATCCAAAAGTCATTCTATGGGTAAGTGTCAGCGTACATGATTAGAAGTTGAAAACTAATTAATATGTTTTTGTCTCCAAAGATATACCAGACAAAAGTAGTCAGGATAATGTCAAAGATCTGCTAAACTTAAAGAAAGGAACTGCTAATAGTATGGACTTGAGCTGTGAGGCTGCAAAAGATACAGATACAACGGCAAGAATTAACGCATCTCCTGACACTTCACGTGGTAACGGTTCTCCAAAGCGTCGCAAAAGCGAAACAATTATTTCGGTACCTGTTCCAGAGCCACCAGCCAATCCTGTACCTCAACCAAGAATTAAGGGACAGAAGGCAAAGTCTCTTAGAATTGAGCGCAAAATGAAGAAGTTGGCCTCAAATGGCCTTAATCCGGAAGCAGAGATGGCCAAGTTAAAGAGGGCTGCTTGCCCTCAGATCAAGGAAATTGAAGAGTACATGGAAATCGAGGACACGTATTCTCTAGGTCGTCTTAAACATCAGTTAGAAATTAGAGAAGTTAAGGTTGGGACTCCAGAATTTACGGAGACTTTTGAGGTCGAACACCTTCTTTACCAAAAGTATCAGATGACTGTTCACAATGATGAAGCTAGCGAATGTAGTACAAAACAGTTTCGAAGGTTCCTTTGCGACAACCCGTTGAATGTAAGCGTTACAAACGTAAATATGTAGTTGAGTATAATGATTTAACAATTGGATGTCATCATCCAGGAAGCCTCTGAAGATGAGTGCGGTTGCTACCACCATCAGTACTACTTAGATGATAAGTTAATTGCAGTTGGCGTTGTTGATGTACTGCCGACAGCTCTCTCATCGGTGTACTTCTTCTACGATCCAGACTTTATGGACCTAACGTTGGGCACATATGGTGCTCTGAGGGAAATTACTTTCGTTCGCGAACGCAATATAGAGTTTCCTGACTTTGAATACTACTACATGGGATATTACATTCATTCTTGCCCAAAGATGCGCTATAAAGGAAACTACACGCCGTCGTATCTTCTCTGTCCAGAAACGTACCAGTGGAAGTTGTTGAACGACGCTTTGCGCCAACAACTGGACAAAACCAAGTACATTGCTTTCTGCGCTCCAGAATCTCCGCAAAACAAGCAACCGGAAAGTATCAATAAGGTATTAATTTAAAACATTGTTAATCAATTTAACAATTTAGCCTCAATTAATTCCTCAATTGAGTATATTTTTCTCTTATTCCAGGTCTCAATCCTTTATCGACGTAGCATCATGCCTTACGGTATCTACGAGTTGCAGCGTTCAAAGGATGATACGACGGAAATTCAGGAATATTGTGATCTGGTTGGAGCTGAAGTTGCCCATAATTTGTGTCTCTATCGTTCGCTTAGCTAAATAATTTAGTGTAATTTCCTTTCAATTTACTTTATTTGTAAACGCATCAGCAAAACTGGTGATGTGATTCCGCAATCCGCGTCGTATGCCCATTTAAATTGCAAACCTCGCCTTTTAATTTCCGGTAATAGTCTGTAGTATTTTAGTAGGAAACATTAATTGTCCAAAATCTCAGTGACCGTAAAGTAACTCAAAAGTCTTGTGATATGGCCCTAAGCCCTCCATCTTGGAATTTCTCAATAAACGTCAAAATATTTGCAATGCTTGGGGCATGTTTAGACTCTAAACCTGAATCCGGCTCTTGAGACTTCTGCCGACGCACTAGAAAAAAGCTGGAAGAAAATGAGCATGTCGCTCATTACTTTTCCTTAAGATTTTTGAAGAGTCTATTTTTAAATTCTAAAAAGGATCTGTGAGACGAGAGTGTTAAAAAACTCTGTTCTAGTTTTCGTGTAGCATCGGATCGTTGGTGTTGTTTAGTTGTAGTAAAACAAGGCACTCTAGGTAGATTTTTTTTAAATATGTCGGGCAGGCTTACCTCATTGGCTAAATTTAATTCTTTTTTTAAATATATAATTCCGAAATTGGAGTAAGTTTAGTTTAGAGTTAGTATTTTCAATGGCTAAGGATCCTTTATGTCCACTTGGATTTCATCCGCAAGTTCGATGGCCCACCCGATGCAAACGTTGCTTCCGGTTAGATGTTTAAAGAATCCTCGTTTTTTTAATATGTAGTACTTTTCTAATTTAAAAAAACGTAATTTGTTTACCGTACAGCGAGTACAAAGAGCATTCGTCTAAAAAAGATGATCCGGTGGAACGCGTCTCTTTTCTAAAATCGAAAGATTCGATTGACAAATCGGAAACTGAGGAGCCCTTGACACCTGATAAAAAAGACTATAGTTCCCCTTATTCTTCCATTTCTACCGCTGCACTCAATAGGTATTTTCTTAAAAAAAAATTAAAAAAAGACTATGAAATGTCTAACCTTATAGTATAAAAAAAATTCTATTAAAACAACGCTTTTAAGTGATTTACAAAAATATGAGTCTGATTTGAATTTGTTTCTTACTAAAGATTTTGATTCATGAAAAGAAGAATCGATTGTCGATACATCGAATTCATTTTTCTAAACGAAATGATTTATTACGCAGTTGACTATTAGCCAGTGCAGTTAGGTAATTAGTAATTAATTGATTGTTAACTAAGGTTAACAAAACTGCGCTCAGATGACCCGACAAACAAGCTCGGTTTCGCTGGGGTTGATACCAAATTGTCTCCGCCTGATTTCGGCTCCCTGCGACGCAACACGACTGATCTATCAGAATTCCTTGAAAGCGACAACGTCGCTCAGCACCTCAGCCCCACAGACGCTTCGGCTACCATCCGACTCCTTCGAAAATCCAGCAGTTTCAATGACGAGCGCTATTCGAACAGCGATCGGGACGAGAGTCCGCAGCGATCAATTACTCCAACTCCAATTCCAACCTTTAAGCTCACTGAAGATCAATCTCCTTCCGCTTCTCCCAAGGCCTCTCCTAAGGGACTCAACGGTCAACGGAAGTCATTGAGCGACGGTTCTGGAGAAAATCTCAGCGATGAATTGCCATTGCCGTCGTCAGAAACATTACCCAAGAAAAAGACCAAGCGAAAGCGATTACTAATTAAAGGTGTTCAAGAAGTGGTTCCAGATTCAATGGCTTCCTTTGATGGGTCCGAGAGTCCCGGTGCCGACGGGTCGTTTGACAATTCCTCTCCAGATGTCGCTTTTATCATTCAGGTAAACAACGAAAACTTTTCACAATTTTTTTTTTTGAATTTTGAAAAGTTTTTTTTG
>VYYI01000644.1:0-27962 GCA_021029175.1 Bilobella aurantiaca
AAACATAAGTAGCTTTCAGCTTCGCTTCCGCTACTAATAATACGCATTTGTGACTTTTGCAAAATCTCAATCAAATATTTATATGGGGTTTATATATTTAATGAATTGGGAATTGGGAAAGTTATTTTATATTTATATTTAATAACTTTCCCAATTCACGACAACAGCAATTCCAGACAACAAGAAATTATTACATCTAATAGTAACTTACACAATGGCCTAGACACAACATGTTGCAAAGCAATTTTCCTTAAGTGGAAGTGGGCGAAAGTTTGATATTTCTGGACAATTTAGCAATAGCTAAGGTCTTGAAACTAATTCTGGAATGTATGAATGAACTAATTATGAATTAGTGTTTTTTTTTTCGAAAGTACGGAAAAATCGCTGCACAACTCTTGCTTTCAATTGAATTGGTTTCATGTCTCGTTTCAGACTAATTCTAGGCTTGAAGCGACGTATGGGATTAAGACAGCTCAACACACAAAGTCCTTTGGCCTAACCTATGACATGGACAGGATTAATCAAAACTTAGCTCTTGGGATTACTTTCCCCGGGAAAGAGATACGGCTCTCAGGTAACACGTAAGGGACACGGAGAAAGCTCCCGGGGATTTTACTACAAAAGAAAGTGCTAGAGCTCAAATCAATTAAAAAATCAAACTAACTAATCTCAATCATATTTCAAATTGTTCTGTCCAATCAAAACAATAACCCAAAAATCCACAGTTCTCATTTCAAAAAATTGTACCTAATGTTTGGCTATAAGACCTTACACCCTGCGATTTTGAGATGAGCCTATAATTTTTCGAAATGAAACCTCATTTTGTTTGCAGTTTATAAAGTTTTGGAACATGATTTTAATAAGGCAAAATATGTAGAAGAACTTTCACCTACTTTCACCCTAGGGAGAAAGTTCTTTCTGGCATGGATCTTTTTTTTTTTTTACAAAGATGTGTAATTGAATCAAAGAAATTCACTAGACTGCAATCTACTCTCCTTTTCTATCAAATTACCCTGTGCATTTAAACGTCAGTGTTCTAAGAGTAGGACAGGTGAAAGTGTTTTGTTTTGAAAAAAAATTCTAGTTGGCCGCACTTAATTTTTTATTCATTGTCTGTCGCAGGAGCGGTGGGAAGCGACGGGTCTGGAGGGAACCTGCAGTTTACCGCAATTTCAAATAATGTCCAAGTTCTGGCATCCACCATTTCCTTCGTCAAGACAGACGAGGGCGAAGGGAGGGCCCTTCTAAAACCAGAAATTCTTATTAAGCTCCACAATAGCCCCATTCTCAATGCAAATGGTAAAGTGGAAAACAATGCTCTGCGGTTACGCCAAGCACTTACTTTCCCCAATATACCGCACCCACTTTCACTCCACTTAAATGCATCTAAACAGGCTCTAAATTTTCGAAAAGGAGCCCTTATCCTCCAATACAAAAACCTTTTTCACTTTCTGATCACAAAAGGCCGAATCTTTCCCACGTAAAGCATATCTGGGCTCTATTTGTCCATTTCCGGTACAGGAGTGCCCTACGGGTGCTCAATCTATCAAAGAAGAATCAACTCAGAGTGAAAGCAGGCTCTTTAAGGCTTAAGCTAAACCGCCCATATAATTCTTCTTGACAGTCAATTAATGCTTCTCGAAAATTGCCTTGAACTTTTTGTTTTTCTTCCGGTTGAACGTCTTCGAAATTTGCTCAACAAATTGCAAAAAAGGAAATGAAAAGAGCGGCTCCTTATTTTTTTTTTTTTTTACTTTTGGAAGCGTTGATTTTTTTTTGTAACTTTTTGCAGGTGAACTGAGGCTTGAAGAGCGGAGTGGTGGGTTATTGTTTAATGGAAGCGGACTTCTGAGCCTCGAATCATCCTCACCTGTCAATGTCCGCCTCCACGGTGCTTCTAATGGAAGTGGACTCGCCGTGGAGGTGGACGCGGCGTACTCGGACGGTGGAAGGTCTGAGACTTTTAAGTGGAAGTCAGAGATGAGAGGGGAATGGTCCATACCTGGGGAAGATGTCGAGGCAGAAATCGATACAAGTCTCAGTCTCCGCTTTTCCCAATTCCCGCACTATAATCTGGAAGCATCTTGGAAATTCCAGGTTACTGTTTTTTTTTGTGGTCGTTTATGCCTTATCCCTTTACTTTCACTTACTCTTTTAATTGTATAAAATCATTTTTATCATACGACGAAATACTATAACATAATATAATGTACCTGGACTTAAATTGAAAAGAAAACAAATATTGAGCCTTGTGCCCTTCCTTGTTCCTGAGTAACGAGTTGTCCTTGCAAAATAGCAACAAAAATGATGACCTGTTTGCTGATACTTACGTTACTCCCAGTACCAAAATGTTTGAGAAAAGTGCTGACTTTACCTTGCCTCAATTTCAACAGATTGAGTAATAATAATTTTTTATTAAGGAATATAATACGTTTGAAAAGATGGCATAAAATGATTAGAACCGGTTAGAAATGCAAACGATTTTAATCAACTGCACGAAATTTCGAGCGGAGGCTGATGTGTGCATATTAGGCGACTATAAGGGAGGCGGAAATTCTCCTAACGGTCGCTTTAGGTTAATTTATAGAAGGGAATTTCTATTTTGACTTGACTCCTTCATTCTTCCATTCTGGAGCATACATAATAGATTTCTTTGGCCCTTAGCCCCTCTATGCTCCAACTTTCACTGGCAGAGTCACTACTTTCTCCGGAAATGTGATACGACAGAGAACATAATTTAATATTCGAATATTCCTCTCCCTAATAGACATCCGCATCAGCCCTCAAAATCTCGTCTTCCCTAATTAATACATCCACAATGATCACGGAATTTCTAAACAACATTTCCTTCCACGAACTTTTACTTTCTTATTACAAAAATCAGCGATACCCCAAACGCTTACTTCGCTCCTATTAAAATTTTAAATCATAGCACATGTTGTGTATCAATTTAAGCAAAAACATTTCCCCTTCAGAAAAGCCACGAATTTAACGTGCTACAGTTTATTAATAAACCTTCCAACGCTTACTCGATGGCAATTTTAGACAATTGAGTATTATTTTGAAAATTAGTGCAATTATCACAGTCCAAATTGGATTACTTTACTAATGACTCAAATCGAAAATCGATGACTACAAATAGGATACGAATTGATTTACAAATGCTTACACCATAACATGGTTCTTCCGAAGTAAATTTCAAATAATGCAAACCCAAGCTTATTCAAAATTTTGATGAATTGAAAAACATAATTTGTACTTTTATTTCTCTGTACAGAATGGAGAAGAAGCTGTTACGTCCAAGGGGGAGGTCGAGGTGGGCAGTGGCCGAAATACGCTCAATGTACGACATCAATTTTCCATGGAAGAGAGCTACGGTGGCAGGGACATGACCTGGTTGTTGTTGGTGACGGAGCCACGGCGGGATTCGCAGTGGGGCGTGGATGGAAGTTTGAAGGCAGTGGGGAACGCTTTGAATACAACAATTAACCTCCAGTATGCTCCAGGCAGGTTCCAGGGCTTAAGCCACTTTCTCCTCCTTTCTCTTCAGAAACTTATTATATTTACATCCTCGTAATTTTCCATCCTCCAACCCCTAGCCATACAAGACCTTGAGCCTCCCCTTATTACTTTCTTGGCCTCAATCCTATTAGTTCCTTTGAAAAGTGGCTCACGTTGGCTGAAAGAGGGAAATAGTCCTTTTGGAGAAAGATCACTTTCTCCCACTTTCACCTCATGCTCATCTTCCAGGTAGACATCCATTGTCTTCCTTCCCCTAATCTTTTGATGTTTTCCTTTCTAAAGGCAAGAAGATCCAGGCTTCATTAGCATTCGAAAAGGCATCGGCCGGGGCCCTAGCGCTCTTCGGAACGAGAGTTGATCTCCAAATTCCAGATCGACAACCGCTAATTGTCCACTTTCACCTCAAAGAAACAACACCTCAAATCTACGAGGTAGGATCTGAGTCAGGCATAATTTTTGAAAAATGCAAAAAATCAAATTTACAACACTTCTTCAAATTTTGATGCTGGGTTTTCTCTTTTTTTGTTGCCTAATTTTATTCTTGGCAAAACAAATCTGACATGTTTTCTGTGGATAGTAGAAGCTTTCTATTGTTAAACAAACAAAGGGATTGAGTGCAATAATTCTGATGGCGATATAATGAATTCATTGATTTCTGGTGCTAAAAACTTGATTCGTCAAATTTCTTTTAGTGTTGTTGCAAATGGGGGTTTAAAAAAATCAATCAGTTATGATAGAACAGAAGTCTCAGATTTGACGTTCGAGGAGTGGAATGGTCCCAGAGGAAAGGTAAAGTAGCCTGAAGAGTGAGAGTTCAGGAATTAAGGGCCCAAGTGTCACTTGTAGAAATGTGAGGGTTGAAATAAGGGCTGAAATGAAAGTGGTGGTAATACTTTGATACGTGGTGACAGCGGATGTTGAAGTGTGTAAGTGCTCAATTGTTGTTGTGATGATTCCTTAGGGAAAGGTTGGCTGGGATTGGTTCGGCACAGCGTCACTTTCACTTCAAATGAACTTTCTCGACCGGACACGAAGGCACAAATTGGACAAGGACCTCATTCTTGGAATTTCATTCGGGACCACCCGCCCAGACGAAATTCTCAAATTTAGATCTCATCTTTACAGTGACGAAAAGACATCCAAACTGAGTTTCAGCGTAAGTGTTTTTTTAAGTTTAAGTTTGAGAATGCATCTTAAATTTTAAGGATTAGGGCATCCTCATGAGAAATTATGCATGTTCGAGCCCAAATTTTAGGCATAATTTAACTCTGATCAAATTAGAGTTTAAACAATAAATTCATTCATTTTTAAATCTAGCATCATTTATATTGAATCGTCTACGTTTATCGATAAAGTTTACTTTTGTGAAATGCATGAACAAAAAAAATAGTCTTTTTTTTAAAAAAATTTTGGTGAAGCAAAATACCCGGGAGTTACTCTGTATAAGTAATGCTGCATAAAATATTGATTGGAATGTTGGGAAAGGTAGGATCTTAAACGTGACTTTCTTTTTGTTTTCTTTTCTACAGTCGGAACACCAAAATAGAAATTACTCCTGGGAAGTGGGTCAGGCACTTATAAACAAAGGGAGCAAGGGACGTCAATTCTATTCCAGCATAAATGCAGCTGGAACCAACTACTTGGTGACGCTCGAATCTGGAATCGATGATAGGGGATTAGAAATTTCTATTGAAACGCAACTCAATTCGTAAAAAAAAACAACATCCAATTATCTAAATTATTCTAAAAATTGATACAGAGTTTTAAAAAAATTCAGCGATTTGATCTGTTGAATTTTTAGAAAGTTTCCAGACATTTATGCTGGGCTGAGTGTGACGAAGGTTTCAGGCGTGAGTAATTTGGAAGTGGACTACAAATGGGACGCTTCACGAGATGCTTCCAAGAGCTTTAGACTCTTGGCACTTGTGGATGCGTCACAATCTAATCACGCCAAGTACACCTTGTCCCTTAAAGATCCTTCAAGGGACTTCAAGTTTTCAGCCGAACAGAATCAGCCGCGTATGTCCAAAGACAATTTTAGCACACTTTGGAAATGGCAAATTCAATTTATTTGTAGTTGACCGAAGCAGAAGCCTCAGCGGGAAGATGAGCTGGAGTCCTTCAAATGAAATTGTATTTAATGGTCAGCTCAAAAAAATTCAAGGTCAACAAAATTCTTATGACCTTTCCTTTGAAAGTCAGACGCCTATCAAGGATATAAAGAATATCTCACTTAAATCTAGGTAGCGTTTTACATAATTTCATAATAATTTTAATAGTCATCTGTCTTTAATTTTAATACGAATGCTGTAACTTTGGAGGCACATTCTTGGGAAAATTTAATTTTAAAAAATTGAAGCTTTGCCTATTATTAGTCTCTGAAAATTTGTTAAAATTAGTAAATTCATTTAAAGTTGATGGGAATGTAAAGCGTTAGGTGTTCAAAAGGCATTCACCCCTTGACCCTAATGCAATATAAATTTTGGTGTGAACAGGTTGAACTGTGCCAACGGTCACGACTGCCTGATTAGTATTGATGGTTCCTGGGGCCTTAAGGGAAGGGTGTCTGGAGTCATGACTTCCAACTACGAGGTGCTGGCGGGGCTGGAAGTGCCTCCCGAACAGAATGAAAGCGTCGAGGAGGAGGGTGACAGTGACGAAGAAGAAGATGAGGGTGAGTTCTCACGTCGTCGACGACGTGCTGGATGGAGAGGGAAAGCAAAGGGATCTGGCGACATTTCAGCCCGTCGTCGCCTCTTAGCCGAGCCTGGCTATACCTTTCGTTTCAATTCCAACTTGACGACGAGCGTCAAAGGGTGGGAGGCCCTTGGAATCAGCATGCACCACACGCAGAACGATCCTTTCCATCTTAAGACCGACTTCGACATGCAGGTATTACCTCTTGGCATATTATGATAACTTTACTACCCTCACCACTCACTTCTTCCTCTCAAAATTTTGAGAAAGATGAAAAGTTTTCAAACTAAAGCGTCTTCCGCCCCAGCATCAGCGATGAGGATGAATTGAGCTCCAGCCCTGAGTTATTGGTCCCATTTGGAACATTTCCGCATCGACCTTCCAGTCTCTTAAGCAAGTATCCACTACCCCAACTACAGCCTTCCGAACGCTACCTGGTCTCGAGAATAGCCTAATAAAGCTCAATAGGTTTCTTAAAAAAAAGTGTACAGCGCTGGTGGAGAAGCCGCTGAAACAAACTCGCGGAATTTTTTGAATTTCCTTGAGAGCTCATTGGTCGCTTTAGAAATTTAAGCAGGGCCGTTTTATTTCCTGTTCGACCGAAGCGCTGATTAATTGATTAAGATGGCCACTTTCTGTTGCAGTTGCCTGGAAAAAAGGAGCTGAGCATTTCAAATCAATGGGACCTTCCGCGGCGGTTAGAAGAAATATGGTCAACGCGTGCCCACTTCCAGGCCAAGACGCCCTTTCCCAACTATCAGACCTTTGATTTACAAGCGATTTTTGGGCACAAGGAGGACTCGGACACGCTGGCCACCTTTGGCATCTACACCGATAATACCCAATACTCGCTTACAATTACCGGTAAATCGTTTTCCTATTCTCCAAGTCCAAAAAAATACTTTTTCTAAAATGGGTGCTACAAAACTCATAACCTTAATAAAGCCCAGCCTATCATCAGCCTTACTTTAATTCCTCAATTCTTCTTGATTTCCTTGAAATAAGTACAGTGCATTTTTTGTTAGTTGTAATAAGACTAGATTGTCAAACGCAACCTAAGGACATAACAACACTTTGTTCAAAATCTGTCAGAAGCGCAGTGTTTTCCTGACCTCTCCAACTTTCTCCAACCTAAACAACAACTTTCTCTTGTAATCTTCTTAGGAACGCCAAAATTCGACCGAGAGGATGGATCCCTTGGCTTTGACCTCGTCACCTCTCTGCCCAACTATGACAAGATTTTTGGAAGCCTGAGCTATGGCCTCAGTGATAGTTCTCGATTAGCATGTCAATTAGGCTGGCCAAGGGTTCTAATAGGGCTCGAGACGGGATTTGAATGGAGCGGGACTTGGGAAGAGTTCCAGACTTTCCTTACCTTTAATAGCCCCTGGGAACCGCTCAAGAATATTAACACGCTTGCAAAAATCGATACTTCACAGGTAAGTAACGTAGAGAACAGGCTCAAGAAGGGCTTTCTCTTCCATGGCGGCCATAACTTTTTAAAAATGCTTCGAATAGCCCAGTGTCCTTCACCTCTCTTAATTATCTTCCAGGCAGAATTTAAATTTCTAGTCAACGAGGAGGGGATCACGGCCAAGTCAGAATGGGTCTACGAGACGCCTCATAATTTTGACTTACGATTTGATGCCACGAGTCCTTTTCCAAAATGGCGGCGAGTTGGCCTCATTGCCAAGCATTCTCTGGAGGAGTGGGATGAGTACTACAGCCAATTGTCGGGATGGATCAACGAAGCCGAGGTAGGCATTTCCTTGTGCAATTAACTCCTCCCTGCATTTTAAAACGTTTTGGAGGCAAAGGGCCGTAGTAATGGACTCATAATCATAAAAACTCGCTCGTAGTGGTCATCATAAAAACTTAAGAAATCTCGCCTACTGCTTCGCTACTTTCTCCACAAAGTAATTTCATAACAACGAACTACGTAATTTACATCATCGTTTCGGAACTCTGCTTTCTACACGAAAATGACTTCCGCCCTCTTTCACAGACCTCTTAAACGCTTTTGTGCAGCGATTGAAAGGAACATTAGAAATTCAGCTTTTACAGGGATAATTGGCTGGGATTAAGCACACAAACAGGGTTAATGTTAGGCAATGTGCCGAAAAAAGTAAACCACAGCTAATATTTTTACGTTGTTTTTGAGTTTTTCGTCTGGTTTTTACAACCACTAAAACGCGGCCTAATTTTCTGGGTCAACCAGTAAATAATCCGTCTAAAATATTTATAATATATTTTTTGCATGTCTATTATTTTAAATAGTTTATATTTCTTGTAGTTTCTCTTGAATGCTGGCTTACAGTACTCTAGCATCAAGATGCATCTATTTTTTTCAGATTGGCTACATTTGGAAAGGCGAAAAGTCAGAATTGGAAGACGAAGATGCTGAAGGGAGCGTAATGAACTCACAGGTGGAAATTTACACCATTGTCTACCCCACCATTCGAGCCTCAACGAACCTTGTCCGTAGAGAGGCCAAGTACACTGTCGAGGGATCCTTGGCCCTACGTGAAGGGCCTATCAATCTTTTACTTGAGCTCAATCTCCTCGTAAGTTCCTAAGAACAAAAGACAGGGAGCTGGGCCTTATTAAGGCTCTCTTTCAAAATGAGGCGGGGGCCCTGGAGAAAGCAGTGAAAGTTCCTATCTTACTTCTCCCTAGACAGTCAGGGAACATTCCGGGGTCCAAAAATCAGCGAAGGGGAAAAGTAGACTGTTGATGCTGATAGGAACTTGAACCCTTAACCCCTCCCTTGACATTGAGTCAACCAAACGGGGACTCGTGGGATCACTAGACCTTCACTTAATTACCAATTATAGATTTCCAAGTACATTAGGCAAGACAGGAATAGCTAAGATGTGATGAAACAGAAAAGACAAATTACGAAGCCTTAAAATAGTTGCTTTCTTCTAGGAATCCTTTCGATTCAACGAGAAAATACGAATTACAAGTCCCTACCCTGGATTATACGAACTAGAAATCAATCTCAATCCGGCCTTCATCCCTGAAAGGGGCTTGTACAACTTAGGCTTCAATACAAAATGGACAACGAATGCTGAACGGCTCGAGGTATTTTTTGTCGTTGATTTTCTCTGCTTTTTGGATATTAGTCTTTCTGTTTTTGATGTTTTTGATGGTTGCGCTGCTTTCTGGTTGTACTTTTTTCAAAAAATCATAATGAAATAACTAGGCCGGTTTGCTAATTCGTACTGGAGATCAAAGCGCGTTGGCCGAGGCGTTAACGCAGGATTTGGAAGATGAAGCTGTGGAGGAAGACTACAAAGAACCAAAGGAGAGGTCAAAGGTCATTGTGCCTTTTAGCCAACTCTTCCAATTGAATTCCCCATGGAAGTGGCTGAAAACAGTCCAAATAGAGCTGGAGCGTATTCCAAAAGACCAAAAAATAAGTACTCCTGCATCAGGCTCAGAGGAAGACAATGACGAAGATTCAAACGAAGAAGAGGAAGAAGAGGGAAATGAAGATGATAATAATGATCAAAACGGAATCAAATCAAAGGCGGAAGCCAATTTTCCTTGGAAAACCGTTGTTCTCCTTTTTCAAGGAGATGCAGTAGAGCTTAATTTCAACATTCAGGTAAATTCTAAAAATAACAGGCAAATTCTTTAAAAAAAAACTACTTCGGCAAATCATAACACAATCACTAAAAAATAAACCGGTCAATTTCGCAAAATTTTCAATTCTTCCCGCTACATCTTTTGCTACGAAGGTCAGCTTCGTAGGTCAGATCGATTCTTAAGGAAACAATTTCTTTTGCCTTTTTTTCAAGAATGAAATTCGAGAGACGACGGTGAGTGCCGGTATAAGTTTACCCGAAATTCAATCCCCCGTCTCCCTAAAATTTCAAAGTAAACTGGACATGGGACATTCTGAAAAGAAGCTCCATTTGGAGGCCACTTCCCATTGGCCCACGCTCCAGGAGGTTCGTTTCAGACATTCTGGATGTGTAGTGTTTTAAGAAAAATGTCGAGGCACATAATGATTTCCAGTGCGTCCTGCTTTAGATTCTCTTTGAGTCCTCCTTCCAGAAGGAGAGGGACTTTCTCAACATGAGAATTGACCTCCAGACGCCATTTCCAGCATGGGAAGGTCAGCACGTCGCGGTCATGTATGCCATCAACAGAGACGAGGCCACGGATACGCTGGACGTCGAACTGGCTTCCGAGGAATTCGGCAAATTGGCTTCCAACATTGTTAGAAGTCCGCTCAGTATTGGCCTAGTTCTTAATACTCCTCTAGAGGGATACACGTAATTACAATAATTAACTCGCAGGGAAAACAACCAGAAACACATCGGAATTCTTTCCAAATTATAACAAGCTGTACTATCATCAGCGTCAGTTTTAAATTTGACGTTACGATATTTAGATCCATTGAATTTGACGCAAGCAGTGAGCGGTTGGAAGACTCTGCTGAGCAAATGTATGAAACTGTAATTTCTACGAAGATAGGAGAAATCGAAACGTTTCACATTGAGGTTGAATCTACGATGGAGGCCAATTTTCCGAAAAAGGTTATTTCAAAATTCCCAAAACTTGTATAAATTATATTATAATTATTTTTGGCTCCATTTAAACTACTTTTATGATAAATACTTTTTTTTACATCTTTTCGAATCAAAAGCTAATTAACTGGTCCATTTTTTCAAGGGTCCTTAAGTACTTCCAGTGACTTTGCTGGAGAAAGTAATAATTCGGTGTTTTAGGTGAATGGAACCATTAGGACCACATTTGAAGGCTACGAACAAGGTAATTTAGGGGTTCTGATGAGAGGGACTGAAGATGAACTGAATGCAAATGGGCAAATGGACTGGAGAAATGAAAAGCTTTCTTTTAGCCTCCGACTCAAAGTGCCCGAGAAGAATTTCAAGGAATTTGATCTTCGAGTAAGATCTCATCCAAAAGCTATTACTTACACCTTCAATTCATTACGGAAATCTATGCAAAAAATGCGCTGAGGACTTCACAATTTAAGTTTATAACTTAATTGAAACTCGAAAATTTGAATTCAGGTAATTATGAGCCTTGGCTTTTTTTTCATAATTTTTGGATGATCTAGGTCAGCACACCTTTTACGGGCTATGAAAAGTGGAAAGTGGGCCTTAAAAGGGTCGAAGAAGATTCCGAGGAATCCACTGAATACGATGAAGACGAGATAGAAAATGGAAATGAGGAAGATGAGGATGAGGAAGAAAAAGAAAGCATCAACTTTCTCCTCAACGCCGAAACGCCATGGAGCCACTTTTCACCATTCAAAGGGAAAGTCAAAGTTGCGTGAGTCAATTTCAGATTTTTTTTTTTTCAAATTTTAAATGAGCATGGGAAATAGTTAACAAAAATGACAAGATATTTTATTACCTTATATGTATAAGCGAAACGTTCATCAATAAATACACGACGGATTTTTAGATGATATTAGACTTATATGTGATACATATTTTTATTAGTTAAATTTAAATTTTATTTATTAGTATTTACTAGGATTTTTGTATTTTTTGCAGGATGATCTCTGGAGAAGCTCTGCCAATTAATGGATTGACAATTTCTGGCAATTCTCCCAATGCAAATTTGGCCTTACGTACCTTCTGGACCTTTAAAAACTGGAATCGATTCCAAATTCAGTCACAATCGAATTACTCTCATTCCCTTAAGGACCCCTTTTTCTCAAACTTACCAAATTCCAACTTTTTGGTCTTCAAACTCAGGAATATAATTCCAAATTTCGAAGTCCTTGAAAAGGTGGACTCATTAATTTATTATGAAACTCAGAGTCCGGCCCTGAGGTATTTAGCATCAAAAATAATTAATTATACATATTTTTTTTTAATTTTATAATCTGCAATAATTCCCCCTCTATTTATAGATATGGTAGTAGCGCTTTTGCAAATTATAAAGATTCTTCCCAATCAAAATCTCTGACCCTTAAGTTGACCTGCACGCTGCCTTCGAACATACATAATATTGACCTAGCGTCAAATATTGAATCCGACTTTCGGTCACTCACATCAAGAATGTCTTTCACTTCAATTCCAGAATCAACGAATCTGACCTCTAGGCTTCAGGTAAATTAGGAGCGATCACAGATTTGCAACCCTTTGGCTTCCTCATTACTGTCTCGTGTACTAAACGCCTAATTAGACATTTTGTTTGCTCAGATTCATCGGAAAGGGAGCTCATTAGAGGGCGATGCTACGGTGGAGTGGGGGAGTACTTCAGCCCTTCAATCAAAATTTAATTGCATCTACTCTCCAGCATCTTTTTGGCTGGAAAGGTTCCAGGCTAAAATATTCCTTCCTAAAGGGCCCACTCCGTCTGAGGTTGTAGGGTCCATTGAAGGGTCCTTTGACACCCTTCGAAACCGTCACAAAGTCCAGTAATTAGAGCTCCTCATTCAAAAGTTCTGAAGCTTTCAATTTACTAACATCAACGGCTAATAGCTTCCACTATTTTGGCCGGAAATTTAAGCGTTGGCTCCTTAACTAGATTTTAAATGAACAATTTCCGGTTAAAGGGACAGTAATTTTCCAATTAAGTTCCTAACTATGGTACTTGTTCCAGTTTTGAGGGCAAAAGGCCTGGAAGCAAGGAGGAGCCACTACTTGTTGATTTTGACCTAAGTGGCCACTCTGACCACTTGGATTCTACCCTTTTCATTAAGTCTCCCTTCGACGACTTTCCCTCGTCCAACTTTTACGCCGGGGGAAGGCTCGAGTAAGTGGAATTAAAATAACAACTAGGAAGCTCGTTCAGAAATAAATTTAGAACAATTTTTTTAAGTAATGGGATTCATGGAAAAGTCGGTGGTACCATAGGATCTCAGAACGCGTCAGTACTTGGTCATTGGATTGTCAGCGATAGAAGTGACTCAAGAGAGGTCAACGGAACACTGGAAGTTGACCTTCCGTTTGAACAAATTGAATCTGGTCGAGTGGAGTTTTATGCATTAGTAAGATTTCTAAAAGAATATTGAAATTTTAAAAAATCTTACTTGTTTGTGTTTTTTACTTGAACCAGACAGACGAGAATGAATCCAATATGCTAATGAAGCTCATTGTGAACAATGTTAAGCACATCGATTCAATATACAAATACCAAGGTCGCTCAGGGCCAGGTAGCGAATCAGCGATCACGAAATTTCAATTTGCGAACCAGATTTGGCCTTTTGGATTTACGAGAAGCTCTTATTATGCATTTCCAACCGGCTCATCAACTCCATACCCAAGCACTGTATGCAATAAATTAAGTTTAAAAAAATCGCTTTTGTAGAATTTTCTAAAGGGAGAAAATTAGAATGCGTGAAGTGTGAGAATGGGCCTTGAGGCAGCTTGAATTATTGAATGAGTGGGAATAAATGGAGAAGAGTGAAAGTAGGAGAAAGTTGTACTTTTGCTGCTCTCTCAGCTATTTTCTCTCCAATGATACGATTCCTGTCCCTTCACTCCTTGTTTCTGGTTTTTGGCCTTGCAGACAGTGCAGTTACTGGAAGTGTACGATCTGGTGCATTCAGATTTGCATAAATTGGGAGGTGAGCTGAGGATCGAGCGAACTTTCAATGGCCGTGAAATTACATTAACGGGTACGTCACATTCCAACTTACTTTGGGGAAACGGTGCGTTAGAAGAGAGAGACGCACAGGGCTCTGAATAATGCTTAGGCTCGAGAGTATTTCCTTGGCTGCTTTCTCCAGCAGAACTGGAGAACTCCTTCCTCCAGAAGAACTGGAAAGGTGCTTTCTCCAGAAAATATAGCGTCTAGAAGCCTGCTTGACTTTGCTTGGTTGAAGCGGGGAGTCACTGTTGGTAAATTAGTGTTGGGTGGCTGGAATAGGAAAACACTTTCTCCTTGTAATGAGATCTGATGATGAATAGCGGAAGAAGAGGAAATGATTGCATTCATATCTCTCTCCATTACTTCCATTTGAATTTCATATTTCACTTAGGAACTTCAACCGTCATTTTACGCATTCTCAAGGCACCCTTCTCTACCTTTCCAAGCCCCATCCATCCCCATTTCCGCAATTACAATTTACAGCACCAATTCCTGGGGATCCGTCTAATGGGCAATATCGAAACGTATTTAACGTATATTTAATATTTAAAAAATTAGTTCGTCTTAATTAAAAGTTCAAGTGAAAATAATATATACGCTATTACGCTATACGCTTATTTATGACGGCTAAAAATTAAATTCAGGATGCTCAATAACGTGCACAACATTGAAATATTCCTAAAACAACCTTATTAAGTTAAGACTTTACTCAAAAATACTCTAACCATAATTTAATTGAAGCCGGGCATCGTATTAATAAGATTTGATAAAATCCAGATGAAAATTAATTCAACAATAAAATTACTAAAGAATTGGTGCACCCTGGCTAATATTTGGAGTCATTTGATCAAATATCTAGATTTAATTTAATTTTTCAGCGTTTATCATTATGATACTTTTAAATAATAATTTCCGACGTTTTGCATCACAATAGGTCTTCATCCCCTTCGAAATGTGTCGCTTACTACCAAATATGAATTTTTGGACAAGGAGTTTAGACAGAACTTGACATTTAGCTGGGCAAAAGATTCCCACATGGGGTACGACTTCCGTCTGCAAGATCTGAGTCGCGTAAGTTTGGGCCACGGCGACATTTTTGTCGCCTGAGCTTACCAAATTAGTTGTAATGGAGTAAAGGGAATCGTAAAATAATTGATGGGCTGAGGTGAGATCCTTGTTGAGCCGAGTTCAATTTAATTTTGCAGGAGCGGAAATTGGAGCAGCGAATGGAAGTGAGAGTCAATTACCCCGTGCGACTAATTAGGCTATCGACGGGTTACATTCTGGAAGGTGCAAGTGGACAGGTTTGGACAGAGCTGGATTTAAATGCCAGCGCCACTGAGGAGAGAGGCCTTAAGGGTACACTCCACTGGGACACTCAGCAGTCCCCTGCCATGACACTCCGCAAAGTATCAGCCATCATCAAACATCCATTACTCCCTCAGGTAGGGCCCAAATCGCTCATATTAGGCTTAAAACTTGGGAATCTGGTACTTTAGTTCAAAATTGTGTTTTAGACAGAAAAAAAAATCAAATTTTTAGGGCAAGAAAAATTCTCAAGTGAATTCTTATTTAAAACTTGAACTTCCTTTAAGGGGTGGAAAGTATTTAAAACTTGTACATATGTAACGGAACGGTGATCGTTCTTGATTTGCATTTTTGAAAAATATTTAAATGCTAGTGTTTTCTCTAAAAAAAAGAAGAGAAAGTCAAGAGCTTGATTACGCGTATGTTATTAAAAACGAGAGATTGTTTTGATGTCAATTCATTCTTTGATTTTTCAGGACATTCGTGGTGATGGGGAACTGAGGGTAACGAAAGGTCAATCCATTGATGGCAAGATGTCTCTGGACTACTCCGGTGACTCTAAACGGCGCTTGACCTTTTTTGCCAAGACAATCCAAGGGCCTGAGGAAGGGTACTTCTGGAACTTGACAACGGATATGAGACTTCAGCACGCCGTGACAAAGTGAGCATGAGTTATTCATTAATCTGCCACTTCGCCAATTTAGTTTACAAACGCTCCACGTATCCATGTGAGCCTTCTCTCACGCCACGGTCCTCGTCAGGAAACCGTGGAATCGCTCCTAAGGAATTTCGTCGAAAACAATTTCATCGAATACAACAACACCGAAATTCAGTTCCCTTTCACCTAATCTGACATGTACCACAAAGAAGTAGTGTTTCGGTGTGTTAAAGGTTAAAATCAGATTTAGTTGAACTGAATAGAGAAATTAACAAATATTCGTTTGCATTGTGTCGATGCAGTTGAATCCGACCAAATGTCTTTTAGACAAGAATTGTTTAGACGAAGTGTGTTAGGCTTCCAGGGCGGCTTCATCCCTTCCAACTTTCTTCCGCCACGACCTTATTTCCTTCACGTTTACAACTTTCTCTTGACTTACTTTCTTTTTCTTTTTTCCTAGTTTGGATCTCAAGGCATTTCACTCCAATCGACATTTGCCCCACGAGCTATCGATTATCACTCTGATAGACTTCAAAAACAGTGGAAAACTTTCGAGAGACTCCAAGATCACCTTTGAATTATTTAAACAACTTAAGAAACTTCAACTAATGGTACGCCTCGAGTCTCTGATCTCAAATCCAGCGCCGCAGACTAGTGCATTTCTTGATGTATTCCAACTTTCTCCACTTTCTCCGCCAAACTTTTTCCCTCTTAATCCAATTGTCTCAATGATCAAGGACTTCCCTCCTAATACAGGATTAATCATTTAAAATTAACAATTAGTTCCAGTCAATTTTTTTTTATTCCAGCTCGCTAACCCTGATGAGCAATTTGCTTTCACTGGTCAATTTACCGATCGTGAGGGCATGTGCTATTTTGTGGCCGAGACCAATATCACCGGATACAATCCTTCCCCGAAGGCTGAAATGAAGGTGGATAAGGAGCAGCCATATTTCAGAATGAGCATGGTCCACGGCAAAGGTGATGGGTCAATTAAAAGAAAATTCTAGAACCACTCAAGAAGTTGCCGTGATTTTGAAAATTATTAATTACAAATTATGCTAGCTTCTAATTTGGATTTGTTATTTTTGGTCCAAAAAATTTAGTGTTTCCAAGATTTGGAATAGAAGATAAACGTACCTAACATTTTTAAAGCCAAGCTCGCTTTTTTGGTTTTTAGAATTATATCTATCCGATAGTTTCTTTTCTAAAATTCGATTTTCTAAAATATTTTTTTATTGTTTGAACGTGTCTTGTCATCGTTGCAGACGGTTCAAATGGACTTTATGGCGAGGGCGGCGTCATCGACTCGCGAAACGTCAAGTTCGACATCTCCGAGTCATACGATAACTTTCGCTTTTCGGACGTCAACTTCTTTCTTCGTATGAACCATTCGAGACTCGTGACATCGAAATTAATCTGGAGACCAGAATTACTCGATGAGCTCCAAGTAAGACCCTATTTGAGAATTTGGACCCTTAATTTCTTTAAAAAACGGCTCTAATAACGAGTGGACGTAATGAATTGGGATGTCCCTTCAACAGGCGGCCTATGTGAACAGAATGGAAGATTTGAAAGCGGTTTGGAGTCATCAGAGCGACAAATTAGTTTTGGCCCTTTGGACGGAGTCAACCCAAGTTTACAACCAAGTGTGGGAAAATGCCAAAACCACAATTGAGCCCTTCATGGAGGAAATGAGGTAACTTCCGCTTCATCACTTCCCCAAACATTCCTTCAAGGCTTCTAAGGGTCCACAAAGTTAGTGTACGTTTCAGGGCTTCAAAAGAAAAATAGGGCCCTAGCCCCTTTGAACTCTCACAGATTGTTGAAAATAACTTTCACTCTCAGTCTTTCTACCAATTTAAGCCATAGTAGTAACAAATTAGGAATTTTTTTGAAGAAAATTAAGAACATGCATTACATAAACCAATTTGTAGTGATTGAGAAATCAGATTGGCATCTTTCTGTAAAATAATCTGCTTACTATTAAAATGTAAAGAGAAAAATGTAGAAAATATGATGCAAATGGTTATATAATTGTTGCGGAAGGTAAATTTCTAATCAAATTTAAATTATCTGGGTTGCATTAGGAGAAAGTAAAATCAGTTTTTTTTCAATAGAGAAAGAAAGCGCACACAGCGCTGTCATTTTTATGATGGAAAAGAATGGGTGTTTATTATTTTCATATGTATTTTTCAGGCAAAAATCGGACTTTGGAAAGGATTCAGAAGCTTTGTCTCAATATTTTGAGAATGCTTTGGAACAAAATGACTTTTATATGGAAGATATTATGGGCTTGGCTCAAATCTTTGCGGATCAAGTGTCTCTCCGGTAAGTTTTTGGTGAAAAAAAAATGCAATTGGAAAAGTTTGTTTACGACTGTAGGGATCAAAACAATTTTTGCGAAGTACTGGGCGATTCGATTCAATTTACCCTCAAAATTTAAGAGCTTGGAGAAAGATGTTCGAAAACAAGTTCACGGTTGAAGCTGATTCATGGCTTTTCTGCAATTCTTTTCAATTTTGAAATAAAATTTTCTTCAATCCTTCAGTTATTATTTTTTCAATTAGGTTTTCAAACGTGTTTATCAATCTTCGGCAATACAGGGAGGAAATTTTAGGAGACACGACAATGTCAGAACTATTTGAAAATGGTCTTCTTTGGATTTTGGAGAAGGTAAAGAATTTGCATATTTTTTCTTCTAAAATGTGTACATGCGGATTATTATTCATAGGCAAAAGAACAGTACAGAGCTGGAGTTAAAATTTGGGAGACGTACAAGCCGCGTGTTTCCAACATGTCTTCTCGTATTTCATTTGAGCTTCCCAATTTTTCGGACAAATTTGCGTATCTCTTGTATCAGGTAACCTGGAATCGTTAATACGCTAATATTTTCGTATTACAGTTTAATTTAAAAATTATTATTTAAATTATTAAAATCATTATTAGAATTATTTAAAAATTATATTTTAAAAAAATATCTAAAGGTCGTCGATGCAGCTATCGAATTTTCAGAACTGGTTTACAATCAATTTAATTCGTTGCTGGGAGCCTTTGGGTCATTATTTCAAGAAATGCTGGAAAGGCATAGACCAGCGATTTCTGCAGCAGTTCATAAAATCGAAATAGTACTGTACCGCTTTATTTTAGGAATTTCAGGTAAAGGCGAAGCACAGATTGTGGATGGTTCTAACTCCGATTTCTTTTTTCTATCAAAATTGAATTTGGAAATCGATTTATTAGATTTCATTTACGAAACGCGAGAAGAGGTGGTAAGGTCCACTTACTATCAAAAATTGTCGCAATTGGCTTATGACGTGGATCAACTTTATCAAGATCTCATTGAAAATGATATGCAAATGAATACTAGCAAGTATTATGCCATGTTTATCAACTTTCTCCAGAAGAAAACAAACTTCGAAGAGATTAGTAATTGCTCTCTTTTTTTCAAAATTGTTCAAATTATATTCGAGAGAAGTTATGTATTATTAAAAAAAATTATTAGATTATGAAAATAGGAAAATTTTAAATTATATTCCACTTCTTGATAATTTATGATTCAGAAACATATTTTGAAACCGTATGCTCACAAGTAGAAGCTCTCTGGACAATGATTCTGGAAATCGATTTCGTAAAAGACATTCGTGCTGGCCTTGACGAATTTTCAGAAACCGTGAGAAATATTTGTTGAGCCAAACAAACCCGTCTTAGGACAGTAGAATTTTAAATTTAATTTCCGGGTCCACCTGTTCTAGGACGGGTTTATTTTGCTAATATAATTTACACTAATTTTCTTTTAATTTACTTTAATTTTCTAATTTTATTTTTAAACGATTTCCAGGTCAACTCATTAGCCGAATACACACATTTCGGAGAGTTGGCCACAAATGTCGCTTACACCCTGTACGAAAAGGGTCCAGAACTGATGCGACAGACAGTTCTGGAAGCGAACGCCAAGTATCAGCAAGCCAAGACCAAATTTATTTTTGACGCGGACAAAGGCATCGTAGATTGGGAGCAGAAGCTTCCAATGCCCTGGAGTGCCTTCAATAAGCCACCGCTTCTATCCGTAAAATTATAGAACGCTTCTTTAGTAACTTTTCAAGAATTTAAGAATTTTTTTTCCAATTTCAAGGAACTTCCTGAATACCAAGGAATTATGAAGATCAAGGAATTATTCCATTCCCCGCCTCCATCCTTTCTGGACGTTTTGTACCAGCCATCAAAGAGTGACGAAAATAATTGGTTTCCACCATTCGACGGTAAATCATTGTACGGCACTTAACGCTTCTCAGATGTCGCTTTAAATTTCGCCATGTCGCCCCGCAGGTCACGCCCTCGTTGCCGGCTCCGAACATTTCTTTACTTTTGATGGCCGAAACTACAATTTTAGCGGCGGTTCTGTGTATCTTTTGGCCGGGGACTTGGTCGGAGGGAACTTTACTGTTTCCTTGGATCGAAAAGGCATGATTGACAGGGACTCAAGGGCCAACATCATCGTGACCTCGGGTCATAATACACTTATCATTGACTTTGGGAACAAGGTAAGCGTTCCAACTTTTTTGTGTGGATCCACATTCTCACTTTTCAGGTCTTTAAAATACAAAACCGCTTAACTTTCTAAACTTTTTCTAACAAAATTCAGACGCTGCGAGATCCAAAGCGTCCTCAAAATGTTGGATTACCAATTCAAATGCACTACTTACAAGGCTTCCGAGACGGACAGAATCTCGTTGTCCAAAGTACAAAGGGCGAGTTTTTCGTCGAATGCAACTTGATCTACAGCCTCTGTCAATTGAGCATCTCAGGTAAGTTAAAAAAATGAAGAAAGGAGAAAAGTTAGGAGGGAAAAGTTGCGGCGATTGACTTTCTCCACTTTCTCCAACCTTGCCTTTATGATATGGTTAAATATTTCTTCGGAGGCTTGCTCCCAGCCAAACCAAAAGTTTTCGAACTCCGACTTCTGTCTTGCAGGACTTATTTTGTTGCTTTTAGGATGGCACTCACGGAAGGTAGGAGGACTACTGGGTACGATGGACCATGAACCTCGGACGGACCTAATTCACTCAAATGGAAAAGTGGGACAGAACATTAGTGACATGGCCAGGTCGTGGGACGTGTCTGATGACAATCCGACGGAAGCTAACTCAGCTCGTCACAATACCAGAACGAGGATGCGACAACCTGTAAATCAATCAACTGATGACGAAACAATGGTCACATGTCACAAACTTTTTGTCAATCGATTCTCATCCCTTCAGCCATGTTTTGACTATGTAAGATTTAAACTATGCTGTCAAATTATGTATCAATTTTTTCCTTAAATCAAAATAGTCTATTCCTTCCTTCCTAGTCGCATTGAATCCATTTACAAAAATTGCGTTAACTCAAAAACTACTCAATTTTGTGCGTGGACTGAAAATTTCGTTATGATTCTCAAGCATCGAAACGAAATTTTCGAACTGAATGCCGAATTCCTGTTAATTAAAATTAAAAAAAAACTAATCGTTTTTCTTAATAGGTGGACGCTACTCCTTATTTTGAACTGTGCCTGAATGCAAATGAAGTTTCAGGTAGTCATCGAGGTTGCTTCGCTGCCATGACTTATTCAAAAATTTGCCAAATTCATGGAATTGAAGTAAAGATGCCGTCTGCTTGCATAAGGTAAAATAGGAAATTCGACATTACGTAAAAGTTGTAATAGTTTTATGTAGAAATAGGTCGAATCTACAAATCTGGGTCAAATGTAGGTAGCAGTAATTTTAAAATGATTAATGTGCCTGAGATTGATGTGAGTTTTTTCTGTGAGTTCCAAATTTCCAAAGCTTATTTTCCAAGCATCAATCGTGATGGTAGAAAATTTGGTATGCTAAGCATGTAAACGGAGTAGATCCTCTATCCTATAAAAATATGGAATTTTGAAGACAATTCGAGTGAAAATCTCTTCATAATCGAATAAGGGACTTTCATGCACTGGAACTTTGTAACTTTCCCCATTTTCCATTACGTGGATATGCATTAGATGTGATTTGAATGGAGAAGCCATGATGGATCGAGACGTAAAAGTGATGGATGCCGCTGACTCCGCCCCTCGCTCAGCCGATATTGTGTTCCTCGTTGAGGCCAAGGACTGTAACAAGCAGATTTACGTCAAAAGGCGCCTTGAGACGCTGGTCAGTCAAATGGAGGTGGAATTAGGCAGGAAAAAAGTTGCTGGAAATCGGTATGACTCTAGACGCTGAAAAACAAACTTCTTTTTGTTCGAACACGAACTTTTCTTTAATTTTTAATTATTTAGATACGCCGTGGTGGGCTTTGGCGGTGACGGTGTGTTTAGCCCTCCAAGATCAATTCTGTTTCGAGGCCAATTGTTTACAGATGCTGTGAAACTCGGAGATCATTTCAAGATTTTGCATACAAGTAAATGAAAGACATTTTTTTCAAAAGTGAAAGTTTGGAGGAAAATGCTATTACTTTCTCTTTTCCAAGTTTTTTTAACAAATATTAAATTAGTATTTATATTATTTTTAAAACGAAGGTACCGTAAGGCCATGTTTTAAAATAATAATTTTATTTCTCAGGTAATACAGGAGCAGGAAGTCGAGATACATTTGGGGTAATAATGCATGGTCTAAACCTTGGATTTCGCCCTGGAGTTGCCAAAATTTTGATACTTTTACCATGTACTTCTTGTCAACCTAGGGACATGGCAGTAATTTTTTTTTTATTAAATTGTCAGATTTTGAAAAAACAACTTAATTTAAAACTATATAGGTTGATTTTGCTACTGTTCAATACGCAATGCTCGAACAGGGTGCATCTCTTCATGTCCTCCAACACAAGGACCTCGAGTTTAGTAACAAAAAGATTGCGAAGAAATTTTTTGGTAAATTAGTAAATGATACATATTGCTAATTAGAATATACAAATTTCAAATTTCAAATTGAGTTGTGATTTTAATTCATAGGGATGGACAATGAAGCTGTTTTTACCAAATTGGACGCGGAGAAAGTAGGACCACTTCGAGGCAACAGGGTTTTACGTGGAGAAATCAAGGTTTCTAAGAAAGCCCTTGGATACTGTGCGCCCCTGGCATTGCAATCCAACGGTTAGTTTAAAATAATTGTTAATTAAGTACGCCTGAAAACCTGTTAATTGAATTTTACAGGTACGATTTTCAATGGAAAGAAACTTCAAAATAAGCGGGACAAAATTGCGAACGGTTTTGTGCGGGTATTTAGCCGTCGTATTGCAACTGCTGCAGAGCCCTTAACGTGTCACTCATGCTACTGCTCAGCCACCAAGGATGGTACTGGGTCCCTCAAGTGCATACGCTGCGATTATCAGCCGCCGAATCTGTATAACCCAGAAGTAAAACAAAATAATAGTTAAAAATTACGATAAAATTATTTAAATATTTAATAACTACGTTATTACTAGATGGACTCTGAAAATGAGCTGGAAGGAACTGATAGCGATAGAAGCGCATCCGAGTCAACTACGCAATCCAGACCGGAAGTGCAAGCTGAAGATGAAGATGAGGATTTGGAAGATGGCGAAGAACCAATTGAAGATGACTACGAAGACTACCCTGACTCTGATGGACCAGGAATTTGATGAAAAAAAAAGTTTAAGCTTGTTTTAAACTAAAAAAAAATACTTAAATACTTAATTTTCCATCAAATATTCAGGACTATCACTTGACGCCAAAATATTTATTCAGTAATTATTAATCGAGGAATCCAGAATGCTTTTCAAGAAATGTGTTGGTGGAATAAAGAGACCGGTTTACAGCTCAGTTATTTCCGTAACTTTGTCAAGTGATGCCGGAGGCATGTTTTTAAATACTTGCAACATGTTTTTATTCATAGGTAATTACGTAAAGTAGTATAAATTGGATAATTTAACGCTTACTTCCATATAACTTGAAATCTGAATAGAATGTATACTGTACAACTTTACTGAGATCATCTCTGTCCAATAATGCAAACGTTTTCGAATGTGTCATCGGAAGAGGCAAATATTGATGACCGTGCCTGAATCCCTTTGCTTTTGACGAATTCGCATCGCGCAAAATCCAAAAGACGTTTTGCTTTCAAGCCCAGAAGTCGGCGAGACTCAAAATCAATCCCGATTCTCGAGTACCTAGAAGTTTAAAACGTTTCAGATCATGCTCAAAATTATGATTTAAAAGAATTTTAAGATTTCAAATTAAGCGTTTTTTTAACTTACTTCACACTGGTTACTTCCTCTGGGCACTTGGCAAATTTTTCTTTTCCTGTTCCGCAGACATACCAGGTAGCAATGCCTGTGAGAGGCTTGAAGTCCGACGGTGTGAAGCCCCAGCTAAGGAAGCTGGATTTCCCAACGTAATTATCCCAGGTACATCGATGATGACAGCAAGTGGCAAAGACAAAGCCTGACACTTTGCTAATCAGGGAATTTGTATGAAGCAAACATGTGAGGGCCATGTCTACATTGACAATTTACACTATTTAGCGATAACGAAGCTTGGAATTTGGACAAAACGTATAACGTACCTGTCGCATTTCCACACAGATGCTTGCTCATCCCAACCAAATGTTCGCTTTCCTTTATAAGTTTGACTTCATCAAGTTTCAAGTCCTTAATATCTATGCGTATGCGCTCCACTTTGAAACTTGATCCTCCCAACTTGTTGTCTCTCTTGTAACGAGGGCTGGTACGGTCAACTAAAACGAAACTCTGACTCTCTGGCTTTGGTCGAGTAGTAAGCGCTTGAGCTACCCAATAAGTTAGCCCTCCTATTAAAAAAAATAAAATAACATGCTTAAAATTATTACGGAATTAAAAACATTGATGAATTGAGCATATACCCTTTCCTGATCCGAATTCCACGAGACAAGTACTTGGTTTTAAACAATCTGATTTTTCTAAAATATGTAGAATCGACGAAGTTTGTCTAAGGTGCCTCTTCGCCTCATGACCGTTCAGTGAACTCCCAATTTCCTTTTGGAGTTCTTGACAAGAACCATCACCGATTTCGGATACTGCTTCAGGAAGATATACTAAAATAAGGATAATTGAATATTCACAAAGCGATTAGAATTCAGTCATTATCGAACAAGTTTCCAATTTACAATTTCCAATAGTGTTAATCTTCTCAACTAATTTCAATAGTTGTTCATCGTCCAGATCACGAAGGCACACTTCAAGTTCTGCTGGAGGAGGAGTGTCATCCATCGCACTGTTCAATTCCGATGAATAAAATGAATGTACGTGCTGAGTGTTCCTTGCGTTGCAGATTTTGAGGTGTTTTTTAAGGAAGTGGACAAATACAGTACTAATAAACCAGAACATCAATTTAACCATTAATTTAGACGTAAGAAAAAATTTACATACTGCTTCGGGTCCAAGGGACACGGAACTCGCTTCCTCTTCGGATTCGGATCTTGAAAATGAATCGGGCACATCTTTTCGCCTAAATATAACGAAACAATTATTATAAATTAAAAATTTCCAACATAACAGGTTTTGATTACTGCTTAAGCAGTGTTATTTACCGGCTCTTGGGGTCATCCTACACTGTCTCTTCTTTTCTAGCACAAAAAATGCACATTGACCTATTTCTGGGACAAGCGTTCGGATGTCGATGTCAGTGTCAGCACTCTTCGAATCGTCAACTTCCCTAATTGCACTGTTTTCAAGACTTGCATTGTCTGTGTCCATTTTAGGTCCGGCGAAGGCAGATGCAGATAGGTAGGTTAGCTCTGTGATATAGATTAATTGATTAACCGATTTTTACAATTACTTATAAATTTATTGGCTTATAAAAAGTTAATTTCTCTTCCCAAACAATTACGATACAAATACAAAAAATATCCAAGTAACAGATGATCCCACCACGTGCTCTCAACATTTGACATTTCACTTTATGTAAATGAGCAAAAAAAAAAATATGCTTTGGCTAGCACCAGTATCATTATAATGTAAAAACATTAAAATTTTTAATAAATTGTTAAATATTAGAATTACTACTTTGAATTATTAAATATTAAAATTATTAATACATTTTATAAAATATGGTATTGCCATTGATGAATGGTTTGTAAAATTATAAATTTCAACACGGTTTCAAAGTAGAGGGCGAGACGGTGTTTCCATCCATTTTTGAAATATAATAGCTCCTCTCTGAGCATCCTTGTAAACTCTCATCTCCAGATTATCCAGAAATTGTTCTCGAAGAACGTTCCCGGTCCTGTAGTGAGCGCTTGATTCATTCACAGAGTGGAGTTTAGTCATGTAGGAGTAAGTAAGCGATAACCGCTGAATTCGTCTCTGGAACAACTATATGAAAAACATATTTGAATGACGGCCCAGTTCGATGTGTGGAATGTCTGAATATTTTAAAGCTTACATAAATCAAGATTTCGCAAATTTCTTCATTCTCATTAGTTGGTAGACAGGCAATGTGTATCCCAGAGCGATAGTAATATGGTCCCCATTTATTCAAGTCCAGGATAGTTGGATCGGCCAAGATTATATCCCTGGGGTTGAAAACATTGTTTATTTGTCGCTATCGGTGGATTTCCAACATGCCATGAAAAAAAAGAACTCACCGATAGGACTTCTTGTACTTTTGTGGAATTTCAACTGTAATATATTCACGACCTGGTCCTTGTTTCGCCATTGAATGGACAGCCCATACTGGCAACTCTAACCTAGTTCCCTTGGGCAGGTCCAACATATCTAACGAAGGGTCTAGAAAACCTAAAGAGATTCCAGTTTTTTAAAATCTTGGATTTATGACTTAAAAAGATTTTTTATAATTTAAAGTAATGCATATACCGAATCCACTGATTTCTACATTCGTTTTACACGGAATTTTAATTTGAGTAGCCATGATGTCTTCCAGGGATAGGAAATCGTTCTGGAAGCTCAGGCAGAGTTCCTCCTATTTTATTAAGGAAAATCGTTAGCCATCATTTTCCAGCTGAAAGTGAATAAAGTAAATTAGACAAACCTTTGTTATCGACTCCATGTTATATCACTGGTTTCCGAACCCTTTCGCTGATTTATCTTTGATAGGACCTCACCGAAGAATGGCTAGGGCTTCCGTAGCTAAGCCTGAAACTATAAATTTAATTGTTAATCGTCAACAATTAATAATTAACTTATGGCTACCCGTTTCGATTCAACTTGATTTGGTCGGGGAAACTACTTGCGGGAAGATTGGCGCCACTTTAAGAACCGGTGGAATCAGCTGTTTTTTGTTTATTGTTTACTCTCAAATAGTGAAATTGTTTGGATAAGTAGTCAATTAAAATTACAGCTAATTGTACATCGATTTGATAATTTTTAATATAATTAGTTTAATTTGTAATTGTGTTTTGTTGTACGAGTTTGTAAATACATCTCATTAATACTGGGATCAATTGAATTCGTCTTGACTCGAGTAATTTCTAGAGGTTCTCAGATCATTGACCCACAACGGTAACTGGGCTGAATTGGACCAAACGGTAAGCAATGTCATTTCCTCATCGTGTCAGATTTTAAAGTAACCTTCGCTTCTTCTGGCTGTGAGGGGTCCCTGAAATCCTCAGTTAAAGGTAACTGGTTAATTAAGTGGGCCAGCATCCTTGGCAGTTGAAAGGAAGCCATGTCGTCCAGCTCAATTCAAAGGAAATCAAATTCTGGAGCCGATTTCCGAAGGCTAGAGCTCCTGGCAAGGGCTGAGGCTGACGCTACTCTTGTCAACCGAACGGAAACGTCCACGAAGGGAAAACGAAACAAACGTGACACGATGTTGAAAAGCATTCAAAAGTTAAGCCTCCGCGGATCAGAAGAGACGCCGTGGGTTGAACGCTACTTTCCCAAGTCATTGGCTGACCATTTTGTACACAAGAATAAAATTGCTCAATTAGAGTCGTGGCTGCGTCAGCAAGGAGCAGGGGTAATGGACACTGACTGCCAATTCAATATTGATTCATAATAGGTTGTGTATACGATATTTTACAGACGAGTAGTATGGCTCTGCTAACTGGCCCGGCTGGTACAGGGAAAACTGCGACTGTTCACCTTGTTGCTGGTGAGCTTGGATTTCACGTTAAGGAGTGGATGAATCCTGTCGCATTGACGCAGTACCGAACGGACGGTTTGTTTTTAATATCTTACTTTATTAGTAGCGGAAGCGAAGCTGAAAGCTACTTATGTTTTC